>BPLR01018061.1:0-40613 GCA_021605095.1 Caerostris extrusa | reverse complement strand
CACTCTTTATAATTTGCAGAAATTGCAGATGCTTTTAAAGCCTGTTTCTGGGCATCCAATGATATTAAACAACAGTAGTAACAAGAATTAAACAACAGTAGTATTAACAGTAGTAACAAGTATTAAACAACAGTAGTAACAAGTATTAACAGTAGTATTAACAGTAGTAACAAATATTAAACAACAGTAGTAATAAGAATTAAACAACTGTAGTATTAACAGTAGTAACAAGTATTAAACAACAGTAGTAAATAAGTATTAACAGTAGTATTAACAGTAGTAACAAATATTAAACAACAGTAGTAACACGAATTAAACAACTGTAGTATTAACAGTAGTAACAAGTATTAACAGTAGTATTAACAGTAGTAACAAATATTAAACAACAGTAGTAACAAGAATTAAACAACTGTAGTATTAACAGTAGCAACAAGTATTAAAAACAACAGTAGTAACAAGTATTAACAGTAGTATTAACAGTAGTAACAAATATTAAACAACAGTAGTAACACGAATTAAAATAACTGTAGTATTAACAGTAGTAACAAGTATTAACAGTAGTATTAACAGTAGTAACAAATATTAAACAACAGTAGTAACAAGAATTAAACAACAGTAGTATTAACAGTAGTAACAAGTATTAAACAACAGTAGTAACAAGTATTAACAGTAGTATTAACAGTAGTAACAAATATTAAACAACAGTAGTAACAAGAATTAAACAACTGTAGTATTAACAGTAGTAACAAGTATTAAACAACAGTAGTAACAAGTATTAACAGTAGTATTAAAAGTAGTAACAAATATTAAACAACAGTAGTAACACGAATTAAACAACTGTAGTATTAACAGTAGTAACAAGTATTAACAGTAGTATTAACAGTAGTAACAAATATTAAACAACAGTAGTAACAAGAATTAAACAACTGTAGTATTAACAGTAGTAACAAGTATTAAACAACAGTAGTAATTTAGGGGGTCTGATGGGCGAGTGACTAGCACTCTGGCGCTCAGTGCCACAGGCTTTCAGTCATATCGACGGTGCCAATTACGATCTATTGTTTCGGAATCCACTTTAACCGTAGGTCCCCGTCTAATAATTCTGTAGGGACGTTACGTGTAGGGCTGACAACCCTACCCCATAAAAAAGAAACATCTTTCTGCCACGAAATCTGCCAGTAGACAGACAGACGTGGCCCAACGTAGGGCTGTTGCATCAATGAAGCAGAAGAAACCCATTAATTTTAGCTCCATTACATTTGCTTCATTAATTTAGTGACCTGATGACTGAGGGACTAGCGCTCTGGGGCTCGATGTCGCCGGCTTCGAATTTGAATCGGGGTGGTGCCATGGATGTTTGTTGTGTTTCGAATCCACCTAAACCGTAGGTATTGGTCTAATAAGACTGTAGAAAGTAGGGTTGACAAATCTACTCCGTAAAAAGAAAACACCTCCTTCTCGAAATCTACTAGCCGGCAAATGGCCTTGGCCCACCATGAGGCTGTTAACCAATGAAAGAGAAGGAACTTCTTATCCTAATGTATATTCTCTTTTATGCATACTACTTGGTTTTATGAAAATGTACTTTATGTTAGCCATGTAATCGTCATTTTTATTATTTTCAATATTTGGAAAACATAGTAATCAATTTACTATTCAGAGCCAAGCTTATGCATTTCCTTAAAAAAAAAAACCCCAAAGAATCCTTACTGTAAAAATTATTTACTTATTCTTGCTAACTCCTTTTAGAATGACTTCACATTTGTCACAATAAGATTGAACAGAATGACATTCATTTTTTAACAATGGAGAGCATTGTGCTGTCTGCACTATTATTCAAGATTGATAAGATTTATGTGGATTGCTTGATAATGCTTTTAGGTTGAAATGAAAGTAATCATGTGAAAGGATACAAAAAGTTGCTATGGTGACTGCTTAACAATTTCTGTTTTAAAACTTGTAAATAATTTATCCATTTTAACAAGGGACAGGAAACATGCTGCTAGTGAATGGATTTCGTGATATTACACTGTTAAAAAATATTACTTCATTGCTTCCTTTACCATTGCGGTTTTGTATGTAGTCAATTTAACGTCACTTTTGTCAGTAAAATATTATTTGAAGAAAATTATCTTATTTAATTGTTTTGATAATCAAGTAAAAAAGTACGTAAATCAATACGTTCGAAATTACTATTTCAAAATGTATGTTTTCAGTATTATAGGATCCCCTGCGGTATGTCTTGGATGAAGTTGAATCTGCTACTTATTTTTCACTCTTTAATGAATGATATCCGTTGATTTTTTTGTCACGGGAAGAGTTTGGGCATTTTATTCCCAGGAAAGAGGAATCCATGGTCTTTGACAAGTATATAACAACAACCCATCACTCAAATTTGACAGCAGAAGAGAAGTATTGTGGATAGTTTTATTGCATTCAATTAGTGTTTTGTACTAATGAGAACAGCCTGTCTTTCAAATATGATAGCAGATATTCAATATATAATGAGACTCATGAAATTAGCAATTTTCAATGCCGCCTTCATAGGTAGAAACAATTACAGATGGAATAGGGACTACACCATGAGTTGCTGCATCGTGATTGGTGATAAATCGCGAGCTAAGAAATGTCTACTCCAATGAGAAGTATGGGAAGCTGACCCTCCCCTCTTGGCGGGTTTTAAAAGGAGGTTTTTTTGCTGAAAAAGAGAGGGACTTCTGCGACGAGATGACCAGAAGTGTTGTTTTTCTTTTCTGAAGTGACTAAAAGTGATTTTTCGAAAGTGACCCTCTTGTGTTTCGTGTATCACGCCATGTGATAACTAACATCTGCCTCGAACCAGGCAATTAGATTCGACGTAGACTCGAAAACTCTGAAGATATCGACTTTGGAGGGAACTGCACTTATGATTTAATCCTGCACTTAATTCTTAATCATACACTTAATTTTTATTTCTTTGTATAATAATCCAGAGTACATTATCTGTATATATATATAGTATTTGTAAATAAAAATTAAAGTGATCCCATGAACCTGAAAGTGGCCCTATTCTTGAAGTCGTCTATAAAATATAACATTAAGAATTATGTAGACTTAATTTATGCACGGTTGCTAAGACGAAATTTTCATTCTGTTAAACAAAATATTCACTTGTTCAGAATTTTCTTACATTCAATTGATTTTTCTAGATTTTTTTGAATTATAAGGAGATTGATGGAAATTTTATCAATTTATTAAACTAAATGGAATTTCATTTTGAATTTGGCACATTTTCCAACCAGTTTTTGTTATATGTAAGCTAAAAGTAGAATTCAATATCGAAAAGTGCTGAATTGTGAGGAATATTTCGAAAGTATTTTAGATATCTGAAACAAAATTCAAAAATTTAAACGTGTAATTCAATACTAAAATGATGTTCGTGCAAATTATTAAAAATGTTTTATTTCTTTAAGTAAAATACCGGCAAAAATTGATGAGGTATGTTTAAATCTAAAATCAAAACAACAAAGATAGTTAATTGAAATAATTTCTGTAAAAAGTAGTATTTCTGTGAATTAGTGAAAAATTAAAAAAAAAAAAATTTAAGGTATATTCAAAATCGACTTTTAAATAAAATTAATGGTCATTTTTTATAAATTGTTGTTGGGCTTTTAATAGTTATTTTTGCTTGAAGCCTATAGGTGATATTTACTCTGCCACTTGGTGATTCAGGTGGTTATAGAAAATAATGGAAACTGCGAATAAAAGTGACGCTTAAGAATATACTTTGTAAGCATTGAAATGAAATATTATATTACCAGTTTTTTTAATATAAAAAGTATATATCATGGTAGTATGAGGTAGCTTTAGTGAAGTTGATATGCGTCTTGGATTTTTGTCAAAAGTTTAAAATGTCATACCTCACACACTGTAGAAGAAGCCAAATTGCTCGATTAGCTGGAGCAACTGTGACCAAAACATCCCAGCTTCTAGACGCTTCTAGAGTTACGGTGTTCAAAGTCATGACAGCTTACAACACAGTCCGGTAAGACAAGCTCCGCAAAGAAAAAAAGAGTGGACGGAAAGAGAAGATGAGTGAAAGAAACCGATAGTATTGAAGAGGAGTCCAGTGTCAATCATTACAGTTAGGATGCACATTCATAAGCAGGGTTTTACGGCAAAGCAGGAATTCCTAAGTCCCTTGTCACCATCTTTTAATGCAAAACGTCGTCTACAGTGGTGCATGCCACGACCAAAAACATGGCCGATTGATAAGTTGAAAACAGTTATATTATGATTAGACAATACACCTTTCACCACGACAGGATGGTGCATGTTTGGAGGACTCCTATAGAAGCATGTGACCATAATTGTCTCCTTACAACTGTCAAGAATGTAAATGGATCTGTCATGGGATGGGCATCCCTATTTTGGTTTTCTGCTGACCCAATCGTAACCCTGAAAGGATCACTGGGATGAAATATAGAGAAGTTTCAGCTGACCAGGTCCATCCTATGATGTAAACTTTGTCTAGTATAGGAGATGGAATTTTCCAGGGTGATAAATTCCTACACATGCAGCGGGACCAGCCCAATAGTATTTTATTGAAGACGAGGAGGAAGTGAAACATCTAGCTTGGTCCATCACCGTCCCCGACCTCAATACCATTGAACCATTATGGTCTATTTCAGAGCGATAAATGCGGAGTCGATATTCTCCACTGGCATCCCATAACGGTCACAATATCTTCATGAAAATGGTTCATTATTCCTCTAAACACTATCTACCCAACTGATTCGCCACTGAAACGTCAGATATAGCAAATAATTGTCAACCAGAAAGTACTTTGAGAACTTTTTACATTGCATCAACATTTTTCTATCATTGTTTTGGACGAACACCTACTGACCAAGACAGCTGTGGAATTTATACCTTTTTTCCTAATTCAAGCGGAAAGGTTTTTCTACCTAAGGTTTAATGATGACCATTTCTATCTATCTATCTATTCTAATACAACTGGCGGACACTTAGACAATTTTCTTTGATGCCTTCAGGCAAGCGCTGCACCGACTACTCACTTGGCACTACCCAGGAGGTGGAGGTGTAGCTGGAAGATAAGCTACGAACGGGGAGTAACAATACCCTCGCGACGCTCTACGATCCTGTTAAACCGACACCTACAGTTTAAAGTGGATTCAAAACTACTACATACATCCATGGCAGAGCCGGGACTTGAACCCGAAACCTGTGGTACCGAGCGCCAGAGCGCTAGCCACTCGGCCATTCAGGTCCCATTTCTATTATATATTGTGTATATGATTTTATCTGATAAGGGCGATTTTGGTCTGACTTTTTGCTTATTTTTTTAAAAATAAATTTATGCCATTGGAGCTGCTTCAATCTCAAAATAATTAAAATTTCAATTTATGAAATTTATTTTACTTCATTAGAATCGCGAACGTCTGTTTTACAATTAGGAAATAATTAGTTCCCGAAAGTTTTCTAGACAATAATGACTCTTCCGCTTACATTCTAAAGGATAAAAATCCGACATAAAAATCCTTTATTCTAAAGGATAAAAATTAAAAAAGGCATAAATTATTAAAAGTGGTAATTTACAGTTAATTAAAAATCATTTGCATTCTCGAATGAAAAGAAGAAACCTTAAATTTAATTTAAGTCCGACGCATATTAAAACGGGCAGGCAATGAATATTTTAACTCAAGACTCATATTTCATAATTTTATTTCTAATGGGATTAGTTTGTAATTAATGACAAATTTTTAATTATTAAATTTTCATGAATCTATTGTCACGTTATTATGTAACTTTCGTTGAATTTTGTATCAAGAATCCATTTAACAACTTAATAAGAATTACTCAACAAAGCTGAAAAGCTTTTATACCATAAATATGAATAAAGTTAAGAGGTTGCTTTGTAAATATTACATATTTTATAGCCAACGGCCATACCATGCTGAATATACCGGTTCTCGTCAGATTACCGAAGTCAAGCATCATTGGGCGAGGTCAGTACTTGGGTGGGTGACCACCTGGGAAACCGCGTGCCGTTCGCATTCACAAATTTGGGATCTGAATGGCCGAGTGTCTGCGCTCGGTGCCACAAGTTTCGGGTTCGAATCCCGGCGGTGCCATGGATGTTTGTAGTGGTTCGGAATCTATTTTAAGCCGTAGGTTCCGGTCTCCTATGACTGTAAGAGCGTCACGGGAGCCAAAGTCAGACTTCTACCTACGGGTGCTTTACAATAGAAGCTGCTTCCTTCCCCTTCAATCATGAGTACGTATGGGCTCGTGGGCTTTGCCAGCCAAGTGGGATAAGAAACAACAACAACAACATATTTTGTTTCATTTAATACTATTGTATACTTTTATTGCTGAACATCGGGGGAATACGAACAAAAACCGAAACAAAATATATTCAACGGGGAAGAGTTGAAGATTGATAGATTCTCTTTTCAAAGACGGGTTGCCCCTTTTGTTAGATTTTGGACTTTGGCCTTTTATTTTTGCCTTAAAACTATAGTCTAACGACTTTGGAACCGATAAGGGGAAAGAAAAAAAAAGGGAGTGTGCAGAGACGAGTGAAGAGTTCGAGGTAACACGGAGGGTACAAAGACCCTCAAACAAACTGACATTTAAGATGATTTTGTAAATATTTGTTAGATAAATGTATTTTGTGTGTTATGTGCTGCAGTTGTGCAGTGTTGTCTTTGCAATTTCCATAAAGGAGGCAGCTAAACATCGTGTTTTATTTTGAGAAATAATTTAGTTTGTATTCAGGAAAAACACTGAATCAAGACCACACGCATATCGGCCCTCATTTTTACGGTGGGCCTTGTGTTCCACTTATGCATAACACGGACAATCTATAGATGGGCGATGGGATTTGGTTTGGTTTGTCGCTGTACTGTCATTTTATGCACACTTTAGGCTAATAAGACCGGGACCTACAGTTAAAGGTGGATTCTGAACTACTAACAAACATTCATGCAACCGCCAGGATTCGAACCTGAAGCCTGTGATACCAATTGGCCACCAGGTCGCTGGGCGATATGAAGAAGGGCATTGCTTTTTGAGAGGACTTTTAAAAAGTAACTGCTCCATATTTGAATGTCGTCCTGGAGAAAACGCAGAAAATTCAACCAGGCCGTCTAACTATAGATGCGTGACAGTGACACACATTGACACAATTGCCATTCAATTTCTGCGTCTTTTGAAACCAATGACTGCAATGGACATTTGGGGATACGAACGCAGTACTTTTACATACTAGATTTGTGTACTATTTGATAATTAAAATTTTGAAGAAATAATTCGAAAAAAAGTAAAATACCTTTTGTTATTGATATATACTAGTATGCAATTTTATTTTAACAATTACATCCTTGATAATTAAAAGATTAAATTAAATAATTACAAATTAAATAAATAATGCAAATTAAATAAATAATGCAAATTAAATAAAATGAAATTAAGTTAAATGCAAATTAAATAGTTATTAAATGCAAATAAATAATTAAATAATTACAGATTGAATTTTTCTGATGGGCAATTCTTTGCACTTGTTTTAACCATATTTATTGCAAAAATTAGTTGCATTTATTTATATTCGGAAATATAAAGTGAACTTCATATATTACAACTAGAATTAATATTTATTGTTTTAAAAGAGAAAATAGAAAAAAATTAAATATTTTCAATTAAATGTTGAAATGGTAACCGCCTAGAATTTGAAAAATTTGCAAAGATTTTGCAAGAATTGTTACAATGACAATTATTTTCAAGACGACATTTACTAAATATTGCAAAGGAAATTGGCAGAAATTATTTAGTACTTAAGATATTATTCCTTCTAAAAAATAGGATATGAAAACTTTGTATTAAATCCATTCTCTTTCACCCTGTATATATATATATATTACCATATTAAAGGGTATAAATTCTGTTCCGTAAATATAAAAATAAATATAAATATATCATTATGATTCTTGGAGAGATCTGCAGATATCAGTGCTTAAAATCCAGTTAGCATTTGCATAAGATATAAAAATATAAGCATTTCAGTAAAGGGAAAAAAATAACATGGTTCATAAATATTCAGTTCATGTTTATCGTTTTCGATAAATGCAGTTTTAAATAGTTGACATAAGCTAACTGGCATGCATAAAATATTTTAATCTTGTGATTTCGGAAAATATGGCAGGTAAGTTTAAAGGTCGTGACTGCCTGGAATATAAATCATAATGTCAAATGCTAGATTTGCTCATAAATATTATTTTGAATAAAATGATAGTATTTTTATGCGATAAACGGAAGATTATATTTTGAATTTGTCGTTCATTCCTGGCCTGATAATGTTAAATTTAATAAATAAAGCATACAAAAAATATTTTTTTCATTGGAGTACTGTTTTGCTGAATTTCTTCAGTTTAGAGCTCAACACTGCAAATACCATACCCATTCCAAGCCAATCGCAATAAACTGTATCGCCCTATAAATTGTAAAAATCATTTACTTCTAATTACTTACTGACGTGACAATTTCATGCATTGTGTTTCGAACTGAACTTTTTCAGTCCAAATTGCTAAGTGCAGATCACCAGATCTGTCCAGTTGTAGATTGTATAGGTCTATTAAGGTTTCCGACTCATGGCTCAGTGGCGACGGGAACCGCTGGTGTGTATCAGGCTGTTTTGCTGACACTGTTTCAAAAAAAGAGGAAACTTGATGGCGTTTGGGATGTTCAGCATATTGCCTTGTTAGTAGGACTATTACTACTACTACTACTACTACTACACATAACCACATCACTGTGCTTAGAGCTGAGTTGCCAATGTACAATTTGGGAATGAAGGGGATGAGAAGTCTCACTGGGCTCTGTGGAGCTCTACGATCATATGAGATCGGGACCTACGGCTTAAAGTGAATTCCGAATCACTACAAAAATCTATGGAATCGCCTGGACTCAAATCCGAAACTTGTGGCACAGAGCGCCAGAGCGCTAGACACTCCTCTGCCATTCAGGCTTCCGTTAGTAGGACTACCTGGGGGGGGAGGTTCCGGGTTTTCTGTCATACGATATGCCATTGCGGGTAGTTGCCCCTAAAAATCCTTCCCGGAAGGCACTGCCCTCCTTCTTCAGTGACTCGGAGCCAAGTCAGACTTCTACTTACGGGTGCTTTATCTCAACAGAAGCTGCCGCTTTCCCTCCATCTATGAGTAGACTACTCGTGGGATGTTCGTTCCACACTGCAGGACACTGAAGATTAGATACAACAAAGAAGAAGGAAAATCAATTTTAGTTCACAAATGTTTCGAACAAAACATTTTCAGTACAGATCACCAGATATATCCAGTTGAATTTTGATATATCTGTTGATCCAGCGCTCTGATGTTTGGGGTCCAGGCTTCAGGGTGGAGTCCTGGCGGTGGCATGGATGTTTGTGAATCCACTTTAAACTGCAGGTCCCGGTCTGTTTCGTCCTCGTGTGCACAAAATGACTGAAGAATGACAAACCAAACCAAGCAAGAAAAAACATTATAGCACTCTGTTACTCTTAAGTTTCATTATTTTTAATTTTTTAATTGTTTTTTAAAAATTTCTTTCCATTGGCAAGGCAATTCAAAAAGGCGAAAAATACAGAATGAAAAAGAAAATCTACATAAAAGTGTTAAAAAAGTTGACAGAAGTCATTTCCTTAAGAGTTCTCTGACTTGCCAGTATCTCGCATTCACGGATTCGCCATGAAGCGCCAAACAACGATGGATATGAGCTCGGTTCCTTAGTTCTGCCAAATCACAAAAGAGGGCAGTTCAGTTGGGCGAGAATCCTCCCCCCCCGAGATGTAGATGTTCATTAGATCAGTTCTATTTGATGGAAACAAACCACCAGCATTCCTTTTTGCAATGCCAACAGACTAACTAGACGATCATACCGGAAACTGTAGTATATACTAGTAAGATCAGTCATTATTTTTTTTCAAAAACTCTTTATTTATTCTTCCAAATTTATTTAATCGCACTGAAATTAATCCCCCTCCCGGGCACAATGCACTTATACCAACTTTTTTTCCCAATCCTCAATGCACGCTAAAAAGTCATCGGCAGGGATGGCCTTCAAAGCGCTCACCGATACACGTTGAATGTCTTAAATCAACTTTAAACGATGTCCCCGGTGTGGTCTTTTGAGTTTAGGGAATAGCCAGAAGTCGCACGGTGTGAATACGATGGTTGTGGAATGATATGTTTTCAAATTTTAGCGAAGAAATCACGAAGAATCAATGCCTTGTGAGCTGGCGCATTCAGTGTTTTCGGTAGCAATCGAAATTTTACGCGTTTGAGGCCTAAAACGGAATGGACCGATCCTTTTGAAATTCCAATATCCTCAGCAAGGTCTCCAATTATAAATCGATGGTTTGCAAGCACCAAATCTTTAATTTTTTTGGATGTGAGCTTCGTCTGTTGAGGTTGAGGGTGTACCAGAGGGCTCTTCGTCTTCAACGCGTTCTCTGCCTTCTTTTAAACTGTTTATACCACTTCTAAACATTTCTTTCCGATATAGGAATGCTCATCGAATGCCTTCTGCAACATTCTATACGTTTCGACAAACAAAATTGAATGCAAGTTCTTTGCTCAATTAATTCAGACATTTCAAAAATGGCCTCACAAAGCCAAGCGTAACTCAAACACTAGTGAATATTTTGACGTGAAATTTCACACAGATGCCAAGGACAGTGCGAATTAAAATTCTGTATGCCCCGAGAATTTTAAATTTAAAATTGGTGTTACTTTTTGAACACAGTAGTAGACTTATTTACTGTAGAAAACTGTAGTGTATAGACACTTAGTCGTATTGATCTTTGCCGAAAGTGCACCATTAGGGAGGTAGGTCTACATTGCACCCCATTTCTGCAATGTATTTTTAAGTATTCACACCCTATAGAGTAATTTAGAAAATAAAACTTTCCAAAACACAAGAATTACTAATATTTCTTTTCCAGAAAATTTATTTATTGCTTATTGCATGAAAAACAGTAACAGTTCTGATCTTGTACTTAAATTTAAATTAACTTGAATCACTTTTTTAATGAAAAACGCTTTACTTTGCATTAATTTAAAAAAAAGCATTGTTTATGAGCTTAGATGGCATTAAATATGTATTGCAAATTAAAGAAAGTTCAATGGATAATAAATTAAATTACTTTATCACCAAAAAGATAATTATTTTCCGTTTTTTTCAAAATATTTCCCTCAAACTTTTCAAAGCAAAAATATATTAATTAACAACGTTAATAAGACAAACTCGCTTCGCTATTTTAATCATCCTATACAGCTGCAAAAGATGTTGACGAGTAGCCTTTTATAAAGAGTTTAGCGGGTAAAAAAAATGCTGTTTATAATCGTGTCATTCACCGCACGCTGTTAGTATTTATTTTAAGGTTTTACAAGAGAAATCCGTGTAAAATTAATTAAACCATTTTAAGCTATTTAGCCCGCCAGAATATTTATGTTTGAAGTAAGTAATTAAAAGTTATATGTTGCCCTTCTAATGAAAAAGGAGGAAAAAAAATGAAATTTTACGGAATTTGCTTTTTAGTTACTTTTTCATAAACATAGGGTAATATGTTATGGATTTTCTTTATTGACAGATATAATTTAATTTGTTAGTCAAGATACATTTAATGAACTTTTATTATGAATAATAGAAAAGTTTTATTAAAATGCATAATTAGTTCATTTCTTATAATAATTGCCCCATTAGTATGGAATATTTTAAAAAGTGTTTATAATTGGATTTCTAAAATATTTCACAAAATTATAGGAATTTAAAGACAAAATGTCCTGGTTGGTGAATGATATATTGGGATTTCGAACTAAAATAGCTTGGTTCGAAACCCGAGATAGGATGACGAGCTGAAAGTTTCTATCGTTTTTACTAAGAATGGATACTGTTAGTTCATAAATGGGTAGTAACTTACATAGAAAGATAGAGAAAATAACAACTTGCTGTAGCAAAATGAGGATGCAGTATAATAGATCTTTCATGGTTTCTCTGAATAATGCTGAATCTGCTACAGTTTCAATGGGGGTGATCTCAAGCCAAAATATTCATGTATTTAAATGCTTATAAAAATAAAAATATATACTTTATATATTTATTTTGAGGTCTTAATACAAAGCCTACGACCTACTAGTGATTAATGCATTAGGGCATAAAGATTTCGACAAGCTCTGTAGGCCACTTAGCAGCATAGAATGTTGCCTAGGGTCTACTGCTAGGAGGTAGGTCTACATTGCACCTCATTTCTGAAATGTTGTTGTTATGCAGCTGGCAATATAGAGAGACAGTTATCTTTATGCCATAAGCAAGAGCTGCACTGCTGTTACTCATTTAGCACTACCCAGGGGCACATGCAGTGGAAGATTGGAAGACGTGAGTAATACTACACCCACAACGCTCTACGATCATGTTAGACCGGTAACTACTATTTAAAGTGGATTACTAAACCACTACAAACTTCCAGGGCACCGCCGAGACGATAACTATGTTGTATCGGAACACTAGCCACGCAGCCGTCAGGCCCTCTACTGAAATTTATTTTTAAGTAATCACATCCTACAAAATAATTTAGAAAATAAAACTTTAATACTAATATTTCTTTTTCAAAATTTGTTAATCGCATGAAAAACAGTAACAGTTCTGATCTTGTACTTTAATTTAAATTAAATTGAATAACTTTTTAAATAAAAAACGCTTTACTTTACATAAATTAAAAAGAAACTAGCCTTGTTTATGAGATCAGGTGGCATTAAATATGCATTACAAATTAAAGCAAGTTCAATGGATAATAAATTAAATTACTTTATCACCGAAAAGATAATTATTTTGCCGCTTTTTAAAAAAATTTCCCTCAAACTTTTGCACAAAAAATACATTAATTAACAACGTTAATAAGACGGACTCGCTTCTCCATTTTAATCATCCTATCCAGCTGCAAAAGATGTTGACGAGAAGCCTTTTATAAGAGTTAAGTGGGGAAAAAATAATGTTTATAACCGTGTCATTCACCGCATGCTGTTAGTGTTTATTTTAAGGTTTTACAAAAGAAATCCATGTAAATTAATTAAACCATTTTGTGGTATTTAGCCTGCCTGAATATTTATGTTTGGAGTAAGTAATTAAAAGATGTATGATGCCCTTCTAATGGAAAAAGAGGAAAATGAAATGTTCTCCAATTTGCTTTTTTAGCTACTTTTTCCATACATTGTGTAATAAGTTATGAAATTTGTTATTAATAGATATAATTTAATTTGTTTGTGAGGATACATTTAATTAAGTTTTGTTATGAATAATAAAAAGTTTTATTAAAATGTTTAATTATGTCATTTGTTATAATAATCGTCTCATTAGTATAATTATAGGAGTTTAAAGCTAAAGTTGTCCGTTGAATGATATAATGGTTTTTCGAGCTAAAGTCCCTTGGTTCGAAACCCAACAAAATATGTCGAGCTGAAAGTTTCTATCGTTTTTACTACGAATGGGCACTATTAGTCCATAAACAGCAAAATTCTCCATTCGACTTTAGGAGGGCAGAGAAAACTCCAACTTTCAATAGCAAAATGAGGGTAAATGTAATAAGTCTTTCATGGTTGCTTTGAATAACGCTGAATCGGCTACAGTTTCAATGGGGAAAGACCTCAAGTCAAAATATTCTTCTAGTTAAACGGCTATGATAAAAAATATATATCTTAATTTATTTTGGCGCATTATATATAGTAATACAAAGTCTTCCTCGTGTAACAGGTGGCTGAAAAGTGCGTAGGCTGACACATAGATGGCGCTACTAGTATTAAATCCATATGAATTTTAGTTAGCCTTCAAACCTTCAAAAGACACGAGTATAAATTTGACAGCTGTTGCACTATTAGTTTGTGAGTTATAGCATTTTTAGTGTTCATCACGTGCAGTCCACTCGGCTGACTGTCGATTGGACTCCGGTGTGAAATGATGGAGCCATGTTTCATCCATTGTCACATATCGACGCAAAAATTCGGGTTTATTACGATTGAACAGCTCCAAGAATCCTCCATTCGTTGTTGTTTTTGATCGATTGTGAGCTCTGCGCGGCACCCACTTTGAACAGCGCTTTCGCATATCCAAATATTCATTCACGATATGTCCAACACGTTCCTTTGATACCTTTAGAGTCTCAGCTATCTCAATCAACTTCACTTTACGGTTATCAGAAATTATTTTGGGGACTTTTTGATGTTTTCGTCGGTAACAGCCTCTTTGGGGCGTCCACTGCGGGCATCGTCCTCGGTGCTCATTTCGCCTCGTTTAAATTTAGCAAACCACTTCTCTACGGTTGATTTTTCCTGGTGCAAAGTCCGAATAATGTTTATCAAGCCAAGTCTTGGCTTCAATAGTATTTTTTTTCGCCAAAAAGCAATGCTTTAATTAACACACGAAATTCCTTTTATCCATTTTTTCAAACTAACAAAAGTTGCTTCACTAAAAATGCTATAACTCACATACTAATGGTGCAACAGCTGTGAAATGTATACAAGTGTCTTTTGAATGTTCGGGCTAACTAAAAACATATGGATTTAATACTTGTAGCGCCATCTATGTGTCAGCCTATGAACATTTCAGCCCACCTGTTATATCAACAAATGTTGAGGAGAGGACAATGCCTTCCGGGTAACTACTCCGAATTTGTGTGTTGTATGAGAGTAAATCCGGAAAATTTCCACCAGAAACCTTACTATCTGTGCTATATATTTTACACAAATTGTTACAAACTTCGCCGAATCTCATTGCTTCTGAAAGCAGTGATCAAAACGATGCCTCAAGTGCATTCGAACCTCAGTAAAAAAATACATAAATTCTTAATATGAGAGTAAAATTTACGAAGTTTATATGTTTAGTTCTTTTATTTTAATGTATAACATTCCTATAATCTATTCCTAATAATAATAAAATACAATATTCCTATAATTTACACCTAATAATAATATAATATAATAGTCCTATAACCCTATTCATAATAATAATGATATGTAACAATCCTATAATCAATTTTCTATTAATAATAATATGCAATATTCATCAAATATTTTATAAATATTGGTATTAATAGCATTATTTTAACCTATAACTTAATAATTATGAATATGTTATTTTTTTTTATTCAAAGTAAAATTGTATAATAATGCTTTTAAGTAAGACAACTGAAATTATAAAATTTAAGAGGATTATTGATTGAAAGATTATCATATAATTTTTTTTTTTAACTGATACTGATTTAGAAATTGCCGATATTTAAAAATATAAATTATTATTACTGTACATATTACCATCTTAAATATTTTAGTATGAAAAATTTGAATTTTTTGAAAATTATGTGTTATGTAGTTATTAAAGAAAAAAATAATTCAAAATTTAAGAAATAATTTTTTTCAGAAGTAGCATTCCAAGAATAAATCTATTTAAAAAAATCTATTTAGACAAATTTACTTTCTTTTATATCTGAGTATAGGAAAGACATAATTAATAATTTTTTTTAAAGTTATGAATGTTCTAGTTACTTTTTTTGGAAGAATATTTAAGAACCTTATATTTTTAAAAGTATAAAGAAATTATTCAGATTTTTTAAATATTCTTAATATAAGTTTTTTTTTTATATAGTTTTAAAATTAAAAATTCTTAAAAATTATATAGATGAGATGAGAAATTCTTATAGATTTTATAGTTGAGATAAATCGTATCATCATAACATAAGTTGTTATAATAATGAATTGCAATAATTTGTTGTAATTTATTTTATGTTGACGAGTTAACTACAATCATGTCCATTTTTAGGTGAACTGGCTCGTTATTTCTAGAAAAATTTATCTGTATTTTATCAAAGACCTTGGATAGAAAATATCATATAAATTTCAATCTTTTACTCTTTTAAAAATGTATGAAGTTTAAAAAACTACGTAACAAAAAGTATTGGTTTTGAATAGAACTAACAAAGTTTTGTTACCTTTCTACGTAGCGTTTTAACATAAAAATATTATTTTGAATATAATTAGAGCATTTTCGTAGAATGAAAAGTATTTTTTACACAATATTTAGAATGCTTAAAAAGTTATCCATGCATGTTCCAGTATAACTTAAAAATTATAATCCTTATAGAAGTTAAACCTTTTTTCCTAGATTCGTTATTTCGTTCCAAAAATTCAAAACTAATTCTATAAAATTAATGAAATAAATCCTTTTTCTATTGATATCAAATTTGCAAATCACCAAACGGTGCTTTGAAAAACTTGATTGGTGGTATTAGTTTTAATTAATTGTAGGAAATTTACGGTATTAGTTTTCAATTTATTTTTCATACTAGCACTGTTGTATTTTTAGAAATAAATGCTAACAGATTGATGGTGAAAAAAATTCTTTCGAATTCTTGGATAAAAATAACTTAGAAGAGAAGATAGAAAAAATAATTAGCCAATTTATATTACTTAAAGTCAGTTTTTTAAAATATCAAGCTTTTTAATTTAGCACAGATATTTTTCTTAATGAAATTTATCCAAAGTCAAAAATATTTAATCTTTTGTGACTACTACTACTACACTACACCACGCCACTGTGCCTAGAGCTGAGTTGCCCCCTTACAGTTTGGGAATGATGTGGGTGAGAAGAAGTGTGATTGGGTTCTGTGACTCTCTACGGTCATATGAGACCGGGACCTATGGCTTAAAGTGGATTCCGAACCACTACAAGCATCCATGGCACCACCGGGATTCGAACCCAAAACTGTGGTACCGTGGGCCAGAGCGCTAGCCACTCAGCCCTCTTTATATTTTGTAACCAGATATATAAATAGATAACCAGGTCATATACACTACACATATTACTAAAATTAATTGTGTAGCCATACTTCTTGCTACGCACATGAGCCTGATGGCCGAGTGGCTTAGCGCATTGTCGCTCGGTACCACAGGTTTCGGGTTCAAATCCCGGTGGTGCCGTGGATGTTTGCAGTAGTTCGAGTAACACTTTAAACTGTAGACCAGGTCTGTTTAACCCTCGTGTGCACAAGATGACTTTAGAGCTACAAACCAAACCAAACCTCCTCCCCTACGCGCTGCAAGAGGCCCCCCCACCCCTGTGGAATATAGGAGAAACGGCCAGTAGGCCTCAAAATTCTCACCCGGGATAAAGTACTGCGTTACCGGCGCTGCGATGAGAAATATTTAGTTTACAGTCTCTTACGCAGCGAGAAAATATATTTAGCACAACCCTGTGTATAAGTTGGCCTACAGACTCACATCCGGAGAGGAAGTATATTTCGCACATCCAACGCATATTTGAGTATCTTTATTTTTGGCTTAGAAGTGGAATGCTTCCATGAATATATAAATAATTATATGTCTTTAAATGTGTTA
Source organism: Caerostris extrusa (assembly GCA_021605095.1). NCBI lineage: Eukaryota > Metazoa > Arthropoda > Arachnida > Araneae > Araneidae > Caerostris > Caerostris extrusa. Next base: position 23,175 of record BPLR01018061.1, on the reverse strand, counting down.
AATATTGACTGCAGTTAATTGTGTATATGTACGTATGTAAATAAAACTGTGTGTTCTCGAACCTGTGTCTTAAGTCTCAACCCAACCACACCCAATTACAATTCAGAATTGCACAACCCACAACATTACAATATATGGCGCCCAACGTGGGGCCCACTCCGAACAGACGCTGCAATTTTGTAAAAAAAAAAGACGCAGAAACAATTTTTAATAGCTCGCAAAAAATTTAAATTATTCTTCTAATGATTATTGATCTGGCAGAAATACCAAAGATTGCACATTGTAAGAAAATTTATGAATCTATTTAAGATTACGTAATTATTATCTACACATAATTCATTTCTTAGAACAATAAAAAATAATTAATACGCAATTCTCCATAAAAATAACTTGCATGCGTTAATAATAATTTGACCACTCAACATATGCAACAAATGTTTTATGTATATATAAACCCTCATAAAACAATAACAAAGCAAAATAACGAAAATTTTTATTTTTTTTACATCAAAAGAAAATAACATTGTCTCCTATTCCAGTACTTCAACGTATGATTAACTAAGCAAATAAATGAAAATTTATGATTCTGTACTTCTAAAGAAGAACCTACTTAATGAATACTGGGCTTTCCCCACAACATTCTCATTTAGTGCGTGCCCTGTTTCCATAATAGACTTACTCTTTTGTACTCCATTCTACGAGAAAAAATGTCTATTTTTTGCACTGTCCTGTGGTTATAATTAGATAACTCGAATATAAAACATGTGCATATGATGGATCGCCTCCATTTAAGCGTAATGAATTCAAGTATTCTGTGAGAAGTTAATTGCATACGTTACAAAAATGCTTAATTGCATTTTATCTTACTTATCTAGAGGAAAAATATAGAGGTGATAAATATTTTAGTTCTACATTATGTTGAAAGACGTATGTGTGTAATTTAAAGAATGTAGATTGTTGCAAAAATTTTATTTATGTGAATCAAAAATTTGAAATTCGTTAATGCAAAGGCTGTTTTAGTGCTAATTTTCTTAGAATTTTATTGAAATTTAAATTTGAATTTAAAGATTGAATTGAATTTTGAATTGAAAGATTGAATTGAATTTTGAATTGAATTTTGATTGAATTTCTTAGAATTTTTATTGAATTCATTTGAAATATAGCCATTGATTTGTTGTATTGGGCATTGTTCTTGGCTATGTTATTAAAATCACAAGAAGCTTGAATAACTGTAGATTAGTAAATGATTTTAATATTTTGTATTCTTAATAATATTGCCGTTTGAATTTATTTCGAAGATTGTTTTAAATGGTTTGTTTTTCTATACTCATTGAAATTATTTTTAAAGTCGCAAATATTTATTATATTATTTAAATTATTTATTTAAATAATATATTAAATATTAAAATTAAAAATTCATTTAAAAATTATTGTTTAATTATTAAATATTTATTTAACATTTATTTATGGGACACTGAAATTAATTTGTTTTATAAACAACAGAGCATTACTTAGTTCTGTTTGTAAATTTTAATTTTAAATTAATTTTTTTTCACGGAATAAGATTAGTTAATAATAAAGTTATAATTTTCTATATCTTTTTGTTTTTATTTTTTTATGTTAAGCAAATAATAGTTTGGTCACTCAATCAATGTATGCACCAGATATTTTATGTAATAAATTAAGAATACTTAGAATAAGAAAAACAAGTAATATAAGAAATATTTTTTTTATAGTCAATGCCTACTTTTTTTTTACTATATTGCACTAAAGTCCTTTACAAATAAAATTGAAACTTTGTTTTTTTACATCTGGCGGCATCTATTATTAGATACATGCAACTTAAATCTAAAAAAAAAAAAATTAATTAATTAAATTTAATTACTGATTAATATTTGAAAAACTCTATTAACATCCAGTGTCATCACTACAAGTTAAAAAAAATGTATTTGAACTTGAGGGGATGAATAAAAAGTATTTTATGAACGATTGAAAATTTGAACAAGATATATATAGGGAGAGTGTGAGCTAATAGAAGGAATTAAAGAAAAATAACGGAGCAAAATAACGAAGCAAAATAACGAAAATTTTTATTTTTTTACATCAAAAGAAAATAACATTGTCTCCTATTCCAGTACTTCAACGTATGATTAACTAGACAAATAAATGAAAATTTATGATTCAGTTCTTCTAAAGAAGAACCTACTTAATAAATACTGGGCTTTCCCACGACATTCTCATTTAGTGCGTGCCCTGTTTCCATAATAGACTTACTCTTCTGTATGCCATTCTACGAGAAAAAAATTGTCTATTTTTTGCGCTGTCCTGTGGTTATAATTAGATAACTAAAACATAAAACATGTGCGTATGATGGATCGCCTCCATTTAAGCGTAATGAATTCAAGTATTCTGTGAGAAGTTAATTGCATACGTTACAAAAATGCTTAATTGCATTTTATCTTAGTTATCTAGAGGAAAAAATATAGAAGTGATAAATATTTTAGTTTTACATTATATTGAAAGACGTATGTGTGTAATTTAAAGAACGTAGATTGTTACTAGAATTTTATTTATGCAAACCCAAAGTTGCTACATAGTTGGTGCTACTTTTCTTAAGAATTTTACATTAGAATTCATTTGAAATATAGCCATTGTTCTGTTGTATTGGACAATACTTGTGACTATGTTATTAAAATCATATGAAACTTGAGTAAATATAGATTAGTAAATGATTTTGATATTTTGTATTCTTAATAATATTGCTTTTTGAGTTTATTTTGAAGATTGTTTTAAGTGGTTTTTCTATGCTGGTCACACGGAAATTATTTTTAAAGTTGCAAATATTTATTATATTATTTAAATTATATATTTAAATAATATATTAATTGTTTATCAAAATTTAATTGTTTAATTGATTAATATTATTTAATTTATTTTTTTAATTTTTATTTATTTATTATTTAATTATTAAATATTTATTTAATATATATTTATTTATCAGACGCAGAAATTAATTTATTTTATAAACAACAAATAATTCTGTTTGCAAATTTTAATTTTAAATTGTTTTTTTTCACGGAATAAGATTAGTTGATAATAAAGTTATAATTTAGGACATTAAATAATGAATTAAGATTGATTTGCCAGGGTTTTTAATTTTGAAATTTTATTGAACAATTTTTAATTATGGGTAAATATAAGGATATTTCTCCTACTAAATTTTATATGATTAAATTTTTTTTCGTTGTAATATTAAAACAATAATTAATAAAAAAAAAAAATGCAAGTATTTTTAGTAAAATTGCATTTGTCTATTAAAACAATTTTGAATTACGTGTTACGTCCTTGCATTTTAAATTTTATTTTGTGAAAACGATACTGCTGCTATTATACACAAATTATAAATTAATTATCTTATTTAGCACATTCACCCAATCTATTGGGATTTTATGGATAATTTGTTTATATGTTTTCATCCATTTAACGCCAACATAAAAAATGTGAATTATTATAATGTAGTTTAGTATATTAATTTTTAAACAGGACGATAAACAATAATTACCATTTGATTACAATACAATTAATTATAAATATACGTTTTAACGTTTACATTGCATTTCAATTATCGACAGTATTCTAAATTTAATCTTGACTTCTATGTATCTCATTTAATTAAATTGTATTGTAATAAAAGTTCATTGTATTAAGGTTCAATTCAGTTATTAGTAATACATTCTTAATATCAAATAACACATTCTTAATATCAAACATTAATATTTTTTTTACCTCTAGTTAGACTTTTTTAGCCAACAATGAAGCTAATTTCTTCTCATATAAAGCAAATCTCATATAAATCGACAAGTTCTTTTTTCTATTATTGTTATTAATAATACTTCACTTCATTCATTTACTATAAAACAAAATCAAATTTTCGTAATAATAAATCAATGTGTAATTAATGTTCATTTGAAAAATAAAAGCCAAAGAAACAATTTAAACTATACATTATAAGTTAGATCAAGCAATTATTCCTCAAATTAAAGAAATTTCGTAACAATATTTTAACATTATTTTCGCTTCCACATAAAATTACCATACTTCCATTAGATAATTTATCCAAACCCATTTCATTCATTCTTAAAAGATTACATTGCGTTCGACATCCATAACAAACCAGGGATCTTGTAGATCGGTATGACATGTCAAAAACATCCTTCACTGGCATTGATCTCCATTAATGATTTCCAAACGCATCGGACAAAGCCATTCAGAAGCAGATCAGTAGATGTAGAATCGTGCATGATTATGTCAAGGAACAGCACTCACTGGGTGGATATTAGAATTAGAATTCCTTTTAATACAAAGGAGATAATTGGTTCCGACCACGAATGAGGTTAACATATGCAATCCACATTATTAGACTGATTTATTAACTTTTGAAATCTGAATGTCAGGCTTAAAATCGATAAGAGGTGATATATGAGGTGAGATTATACAATAATTTCCTTAAATGAAAGAATGAAATTTTATAGAAAAAACTTGATAGCATTATTTAATTAATAAATATTCATTATTATATTAGATATTATACTAATATTAGAGGTATTCATTAACAATAATATCTAATATTAAATATTTAAATATTATCTTTTATCTAGCGCTCTGTGCACAGGTTTCGGATTCGAGTCCCGGCAGGGTAATGGATATTTGTTGTGGCTCGGAATCCACGTTAAACCGTAGATTAATAATTCCAGTCTAATATGACTGTAGAGCGTTGGGCTGACAACCCGTCTAAAACTCTGCCAGCAGGCAGACGGCTTTGGCCCAACCTGAGGCTGTTGCGCCAATGATGATGGTGATTATCTTTTATAGTTAAAATTGAGCAAATTATTTTATGTGAATATTAAAAACTATTTAAAAGTTATTTAATTAAAATTAAAAAACAGTTAAAAATTATTTTCAAAATATCAATGAATACATTTAATATTCCAGTGAAACTTTCTGATTTGATCATTAAAAGAAAATTAAATATGATGTTATAGAAAATGTCAAAATATGTCAAAAATTAAGCCTTCTTTTTTGTAAAATATTTTGAAAATTTTTTTTTTTTTAAATTTTATATCATATAGTTTTAGTTAATATTTAAAAAGCAACTGATAAAATAAGTAGAAAAATCACTAAATAAAATACAAAGCATATTTTTTATGATTTTGAATTGAGGGTGAGAGAAAATTATACGTTAATGTATTAACGCAGAGTAAAAATTATAAATGTATATTAACAAAGTACAAAATTATATGTTAATATTTATCTTGCTCATCTACAATTTCAAATACTGTAGTTTTTATATTAGTTAAACCCTGGGCAAATCGACTTGATATCATTTTCCATATTATAAATGAAAACAACTATTGAATTAAGTTGAAGTATTATTAATTATCTTGATTAAATAAAATTTGAAATTATGTTTTTCCTTTTTATATATAAGTTGTGCCATAAAAAATTTGTCTTAACATCTTGAGAGGAATTAATAATTTAATGATAGTAGATTAAATTGCAACACATATATTTTTACAGTTAGTTTATTGATTATATGTTCCTTGTAAATTCTTTATTGTTAAACCATTTTTGAGAAAAATGCTTTTCTATATAAATTTTGTCTTTCAGGGTTTGATTTGTCGATTGATTTTTTTCACTCTTTTCAAATCTTTATGTTGTTGTTATATATCACCTAATTAAAATTGGGTGTTACATAATACACTTTTGAAAAAAAAAAAGATAAATATCGGAATGTAGGTTACATTTTTTCGATAGATCAAAATGATTACAGATTTTTCATAAAATGGTAGCAAATATTATTAAAAAGAAATTCGATATCATTGGATATTTTTTTTTTTTTACTTTCTTCAATTGTTGGAATATTAAATATATTTCAATACTAGTTAATTTTTAATGTAATAAAAAATCAATTTTGTAATATTTATTTCATCTACAGAAAAATGTTTGACCTTCTAGTTACCTTGAATTACATTTAAAAGAAAAAACTGTTATCGTTAAGATGTCGTAATTTAAAATTAGTCGTTAAACGAAGAAGTTAGAAAATAATGTTTTTAAAGTTAGTAAACTATGTACACGTAATTGTTTTTAAAGTAAATGATGTATATAATAATGCTTTACAAATTAAATAACGTAACTTGTATAATGCATTAAATAATTTAATATTTATTAAATTCTTAACAAATATTAAATTATTAATAAATAATTTAATATTTGAATACTGAAATAATAAAATAAATAATTAATATTTTATGTATAAATAATTTAGTATTTTGAATACTGATCTAATTTTTATCTCTTTTCATGTATGTCTTTTCATATCAAAATTGTATCTGATTTCTATTCATGTATGTTTTTTCATATCAAAATCGTATCTGATCTCTTTTCATGTATGTTTTTTCATATCAAAATCGTATCTGATCTCTTTTCATGTATGTTTTTTCATATCAAATCGTATCTCTCTATTAATGTATGTTTTTTTTCATAACAAAATCGTATCTGATCCCTTTTCAATGTACGTCTTTTCATATCAAAATCGTATATGCTCTCTATTTATGCATGTTTCTCATATCAAAATCGTATCTGATCTCTTTTCATATATGTCTTATATCAAAATCGTATCTGATTTCTTTTAATGTACGTCTTTTCATATCAAAATCGCATCTGATCTCTTTTCAGCTTTTTAAAATCATGTATCATTAAAATTGTAAAAAAATGGTAAATATAGATCGATATTCAAACTTCATTAAAAAATGTTTCATAAATTTATTACGAGTAATTAGAATTTAAAACAATTAAAAAATAAATAATCGGTATGTTTTTTAAGCAAATTTAGGATTTTATGTTTTGCTGTAATCGGAACATAATTAGATAGGCCTGATGCTGAAGGATAAGAATAATATAATGGAATGGTTTTTTACAGAACAACTGAAAAAAAATTGTACACGAGAGAGGATTAATTTTGACAAAAAAAATAATATTAGATGAAGTATTTTTAATCCTAAATTATTAATACCTTAAAAAATAAAACGAGGTATAATTAATAAGAATACTACTTTACCTTCGTATTTTGAGAATTGCATCTCTTTTTCTCGGAATTGAAAATATTAAAATAAAGCTTCTTTTTTTTCAAAGCGGTTCCAAATCAATTTTCTGCTCAGACAAGTGCAAACGATTTTTGATAAAAAAAAATCTGCAATTTTTTTTTTTTTTTTTAATATTTAAGTTACAGAAAATGATTTTCTGTTTTTGAATAAGTATTTCATGTGAGGTGTAAACTCACCAAAATTTTTTTAAGAGAATACTAAAATGAATTTTTACCTTCAAAAAAATATTCGAAAGTTTGGAAAAAAGGTGAATAAATTAAAACTTCTCTCTTTTGTGAAAAAAATTGAAATTTAGAAAATTTGAAAATGTATATCCAACCGTGCAGAGAAATAATATAAAATATTTTAGAGCATTTAATTAGAAAATGTGTACAGAGAAAATTTTTTTTATCGAACTATTCGAACTATTCTAATTAAGCTGCTTAAAATATTTGATCACGTTTATTTAAAATAATTACTTCAAAATATTGGACATTTCTATTTTAGTTATTATTACTATAAAAATATTTAATATTTAATTAATTATTACTATAAAAATATTTATATAACATCTTTGTTGAAATACAGCTAAATTTTTTAATATTCCACTGTTTTTCTGAGAGAAAATAATAGGAACATGATACCTTTATTAAAAAATATCTATTATATAATATAAATATTTTTTTAAGAAACTGTAAATATTTATTTTATCCTTAAAATTCTTTATTATACAATTGTTTTTTAATATTTAAGTTAAAAACGATTTCTTTTTTTGAATAAATTTTTCACGCGAGATGTAAACTCGCCAAAATTTTTTTTTTTGAAGAGAATACTAAAATGAATTTTTACCTTCAAAAAAGTATTCCGAACTTTTGTATAAGGTGAATAAATTACAACTTCTCTCCTTTGTAAAAAATTGAATTTTAGAAAGTTTGAAATTGTATATTGAACCATGCAGAGAAATAATATAAAATATTTCGGAGCATTTAATTCGAAAATACACAAAGAAAAATCTTTTTCGAACTATTTTAATTCTTTTTTTTTTATTCTAATTAGGCTTGATAAAAAATATTTGATCACGTTTATTTCAAAAAGTTACTTGCAAAATATTGAACATTTCTATTTTAGTTCGTAATTAATTATTGCCATAAAAGATAATTTAGACAATACTTTTTTTTTTTACGTTGTTGACATACAGGGAAATTTTTTTTAATATTCCACGTTTTTGAGAGAAAAGGATGGGAATAGGATACATTTATTAAAAAATATCTATCATAAAATGTAGATATTTTTTTAAAAAAGTGTAAATCTTTCTTTTATTCTTAAAATTCTTTATTCTACAATTTTTTTTTTTATTTAAGTTACAGAAAACGATTTCTTTTTTTTTAATTAATAATTTAACGAGAAATGTAAACTCGCCAAAAGATTTTTTAAGAGAATATTAAAATTCAAATTTTTACTTCTTTTAAAGAAAAAAGTATTTGAAACTTCAGAATAAGGTCAATAAATTAAAACTTTTTCCTTTGTAAAAAAATTGAATTTTAGAAAATTTGAAATTGTATGTTTAACAATGCAGAGAAATTATATAAAATATTTCAGAGCATTTAATTAGAAAAATGCACAGAGAAAAAATCTTGTTCTTGAATTATTTTAATTCTTTTTTCATTCAATTAGGCTTGTTAAAAAATTTGATCACTTTTATTTAAAAATTTATCTGCAAAATATTGGACATTTCTATTTTAGTTCGTAATTAATTATTTCTATTAAGATATTTAGACAATACCTTTTTTCACTTTATTGACATACAGGCAATTTTTTAATATTCCATGTTTTTTTAAGAGAAAATGATAGAAATAAGATATCCTTATTAAAAATATCTATTATATGATATAAATATTTTTAAGAAAGTGTAAATCTTTCTTTTATCCTCAATATTCTTTATTCTACAGAGTTTCTCACATTTTTTATTCGTTTGAGAGCAAATTAAATATTTGATGAGTAAAAAAGAGATTAGAACGTTGATCAAGCAGTCTTCCAAATTACAAGCTTTCTGTATATATATATAATCCTTTTAAATTCTGTATTCATTATTCAAATTTTTATTTATTTTTAAGCAGATTAAATATTTGAGGAGGAAAAAAGATTTGAAAATATTGATCATCAGATTTTCAAGCATTTTTGTGATTTTATACAATTTTTGAAAGGCTTCCACTGATTTAGGGATAAAAGTAAATATTTAGGCCTTGAGAAAAATTAAGGCTGACAGGATTAAAATCTTACTACATATTTACTCCGATAGATTACATATAAATGTAATTATCAATATATAATTAAAAATAAAAAAAAAATCATATATATATACATGTATGTATATATTTTTTGTTCTAATGCAGCTGGCAAACACTTCGACAGCTTGGTCTTGGATGCCTTAAGGCAAGCGCTGCACAGACGTTACTCACTTTGCATTACAAAGGGGACCCTTGTAACTTGAAGATAAGCCACGGACGCTATATGAAGATAACAATGCCCCCGCAACGCTCTACGATCCTACTAGGACAGGGACCTACGGTTTAAAAGTGGATTCGAACCACTACAAACATCCATGGCACCGCCGGGTTCGAACCCGAAACCTGTGGTACCGAGCGCTAGCCACTCGGCCATCCAGGACCTATATATATATATATATATATATATATATATATATATATATATATATATATATATATATATATATATATATATATATATATATAACACACACACACACACACACACACACATACATGTTTATCAGCTGTGAGTGACTATCGCTCTGGTGCTCGGTGCGACAGGTTTTTCAAATTTGAGTCCCAGCGGTGCCATGGATGTGTGTAGGGGTCGAGTTCCCTTTAAGTCGTAGATCTCTATCTAATATGACTGTAGAGTGTTGGGCGTAGGGCTGACAACCTTACCTAGCAAAATTTTAGTATCTTGGAACCAAGTCAGATTTCTACCTACGGATGCCCCATCACAACAGAAGCTGCATCCCGTTTTCCTTCTTCCATGAGATCACATGGGTTCTTGTTGAACGTGGTATAGATGTTGCTGTCTATCAAGTGAGATAAAGAAACAACATTTGTAGAAAAAGATTAGGTTTCCCAAATATCAAAATTTTCTGTGCTTATTTAGCGCCAAATGCAAAAATGTCGCCAAATCATCGAGTATTATAAGTTTTAATTTGGTAATATAACCAGCACACATTTCGGTATGGTATCTCGCTAATGGTAAAAAATCAGTTTTTTAAAAAAATAAGTAGAGTAGTATCTAAATTAAATGTTGCTTTCATAAATTGTACTGTAAATGCATAGAAAAAAATAACATAAATCTCCCACCAACAGGTTTAATTTCATTTATCATAAAGGAAGCATTTAAATATATTCATAAAAATTAACTCTAATGTGCGAAATTTTATCAATTGCACATGCGTATAAAAGGGACGAACTTTGAAAATATTTCAAAATTCGCCGTTCCATAAAATATTATTTTGCATATAGCATTGTTGCTGGAGATATATAGACATATTCATTTTTTAATCCATATTTGTAATTCGTTCCTTTCAGCGGCTTGATAACCAATTGGCCAGTGCCGTGGCCTTTGGTACCACAGGTCTCAGGTTTGAATCCTGGTTGTGGCATTGATGTTTGTTAGTGGTTCGGAAAGAACATTAAACTGTAGGTACCGATCTAATCAGCACAAAGAGTGCACAAAATAACCGTAGAGTGGCACGCCTAACCTTCCTAGAGAGTAATATGGAAGTCTCCAATCTTTATCTCTAAGTGTTTAATAGTACAATGTGTATGCAATATATTATTCGCCAATGGTTACCTGGATAAAGCTGGATATGCTACATGTCTGTAATTTTAGTGAAGTTAGACTTTATGATAAAGTAATGGATATTAAGAAGCAATAACAGCATGCTATTAAATCTCATTAAATGTAAATAAATATAAAACTTGTAATTCAGAAATAAACTATTAGACAAATAGACAAAAAGTAATCAAACATAGATACAGAAATATGTTTTCTGTTCATGCAAAAAGAAAGAAAAATTTATATATGTATAAGTTTATATATATATATATAAGTGAAAAAAAAAATAAAAATATATGTTAGCAGCAGAAAAGTCTTATAGAATTACAGTTGCCCGCAGAATATCTCCAGGCAAAAATAATTTCGGTTAAATGCAAGAATAAAGAAAAGATAGTTTCAAAAGATAAAAGATAACCTAAGAACATATAAAAATTATATACTAAAGAGAAAGTTGCGTGAGTATTTACTTATAACTAATATAATTTTGGCAATACTTCAGAAAATGCAGAAGTTTAGTTGCAAAAGAATTTGTTCATAATGAACACATTGCGTTGGCTTTTTATATTGAATAGAATGTTAAGAATAACCTATTTATTTTGTGATGCTCAATTCTTACTTCCTGACATGTTGTAAGTGCTTTTTCAATTCCTTCTATTAGTTCACACTCTCGTTATATATATCTTGTTCAAATTTTCAATCGTTCATAAAATACTTTTTATTCAACCACTCCAGTTCAAATACATTTTTTTGAATTTGCAGTGGATGACACTGGATGTTAATACTGTTTTTTCAAATATTAATTAATTCAATCATTAAATTTTATTAATTAATTTTAGGTTATTTTTAGATTTAAGTTGCATATATCTACCAATAGATGGCGCCAGATGAACTTAAAAGAATGAATTATTTGTAAAGGACTTTCTGCAATAGAGGGAAGAAAAACTAGGAATTGACTTTAAATTTTTTTTATATTACTTGTCTTCATATTAGTTATGTTATATTTTCCAGCAAATCTTTTATGCGATTTATTGCTTTATTAATGAAACGGTTTTTTGTGCAAAAATTATTAATGTTAGTAACTTTTAGCTCAAAACAAAGCAAACATTTAAAATTTTATATTCAATGCTTAAGCTCAATTCATGGTCAAGGAGTAATGCCTTCTGGTTTTTGTGTAAGTGGATGAGATTTAACTTCTTACATGTGACTGTTGTTGCAACTACAGATATGAGAAACGTCTTTAACACGGTTATTACAAAATTTCTTCTATCGACAATTGAACTATGTTTAGAGTTACTTAGATTTTATGCAATAAAACGTATAAATGTGGAATAGTTAGCTGTGAAATGCTTTTGAAAAGCAACAATAGAACTAAGTGGTTAGAGATTAATTAATTAATTATGCTACATTTAAAAATAAACTAAAAAATATTGATTATATGATTGATCGTAAAAAATCTAGATGGAAATAAAATGCTATTGTATACAAATTTTAAGGCTTTATACGAACTTTTATTTGTATTTAATTGATTGGCTACATAATGTTAAAACACACATGCACATACAATATATATATATATATAAGCGTGTTAAAAAGTCCTAGTTTTTGTGATTTTTTTATTTTAACCTTATAATGTAATATGAAAAAAAGTACCTAGAAAAAGTGTACCGAAAATATCGCAATCTTATTCTGCAATCCAAATAAAATGACAGCTTGAAATGCAGCGAGAACTTTTACACGAGGAATCCATTAGACAAGATTGAAACCGAGATCAAAAGGAATTGAAATCAATTGAAGAGAATCGGGAGATCGCGAGGGAAAGAGCGTGACTCCTGCTTTGATATCTTTTACTGGAAATAAAAAAAGTGAACAAAGTCAAAATTCGAATCTTTCCATCTCCAACAGCACCCTACTAGAGCCTTAATTCGAATAGCGATTCGTTGATGAGTCTCTCTATGAAGACCTGAAGGACTAGAACCTATTTCTATTAACGTGAAAATAAAAAAAAGTGTTTTAGCGTTTAAGAAATTGTTTTGAATTTGAGAAATGATATCTTTAAATATGTTCCCGGTTCATTTATAATTAAAAGAGAGAATTCGGAAAAATTATCGTTTGGGTTTTTGTTTTTAAATCGGAAGCAATTCAGAAGCGAAAGCGAAAAACTGAAGTGAAGTACTAATTGGGAAAAGTTCCATTTCTGAATAGCTGCTGATGCTGCAGTCTTCTTCACTTCACTTGCTGTCAAAAAATGTTTAAAAACAGCAAAAACCGTAATTTGTTTTTAACGTGGATGGTTGTTAAATTTGTTAAAAATCTTAATTGGAACAGTATTTTAATGAGGGAGATATGTTTATCATACTTTAAAACTGACAGATTCAAGTGTAAGTATTATCTTAACTATTTCTTGACATTTATATATATATTAGGAAAAATAATTCCCAAACGATAATCATTTAGTGAAAAATAATGATTTTCCATACTAATTTATTTCCATTTCGTTGAATCAATTAAGAAATTTTTTTTTATATTTCTCTTATTATTTGTTTTATTTAATTGTATCTAAAAATCATAATAAACAAATAAAATGATTATTTATTGTAAATTATAAAGCATTTAAGCATTTAGTGAAAATTAATGATTTTTTTATTCTAATTTACTGCAATTTCAATGAATCAATTAAGAAAATATTTTTATACTTCTCTTCTTATTTGTTTTATTTAATTGTAAATTTCTAAAAATTAGAATAAATAAACAAAATGATTATTTATTGGAAGTTATGAGATATTTTGCAGAAAAAAATTTTTTAGAATTATTTTTAATGTTGCTGTTATTTAATTTAAAAAGATTCTACCTGGAATCTAAAATTGAAGCTGTTACTGAAAATAAGGGAAATAAATCCAGTCAGAATTTTATTCCTGAATAAATTATTAAAAAAATTAAAGCTTTTAAAGCCTTAAAATTGTCAAATTAAATTATTTTAAAAACTCCCTTATTTAAAATGTTTGACATTTTTAATTTAGCAAAAGAGCCTTAAATTTTAGTTTTATGTAATAGGGGAAAGCTAAAATAATTTATTTTACTCTACTAAATCAATTATAATCCTTTTTTATGTCCATAAAATGTTTTTATGCTGTAAAATATTAAAATTGAATGATTTCTATCTTTTGAAATATTAATGCACTCCTAATTTTTGCATATTTATCAAATATTTATATTTTTATTACATAATTCACTGAATTGTGAAGATTAATTTTGATCCTAGTCTATTGTGATTTTTATGGATGAACATTTTGAAATAATAATTGCTTTGAACATTATACTTGCACTTTTCAGATTAATGCATGAACAAAAATTATGAAATGTAAAGGAATAAATTTGATTAGAAAAGACAAAAATTATGTTTTAAACATATATTAATAAATAGAGGAGAAGTGTATATAAAGTTTCCATATCCATAAAGAAAATGAATTTGCTCTTATATTTATGATTACGTATATGCATCTTAAAATATTAATAAATAATTTCTTATAATTAAAAATTTCTGAAAAATAATGAGCCAATTCTAAGCAATTTAGCTTTTCTTGCAATCCAAATAAATTTTGCAATCATTGATATGTTGTTGTTCTAATGCAGATGGCAATATAGACAGTTCATCTTTATGACATAAGCAACGGCTGCACTGCCGTTACCCATTTAGCACTTCCCAGGAGGTACGTGTAGCTTGAAGATATACTACGGACGCGAGTAACAACGCTCTATCCTAACAACGCTCCTATCACGACCGGGGCCTACGGTTTAAAGTGAATTCATAACCACTATAAACATCCATGATACAGCCGGGATTCGAACCCGATACCTGGAATACCGAGTGCCAGAGCGTGAGCAGTCGACCATTAGGCCCTAACATCCTGGCACTGCTGCACATGGTGGACCAAGGCCGTCTGCCGTATTTTTTTTCGCTCTTATAATAAGGCTCAAGAATTCTTTAAGTTTGTTGAGCATCTTATAATGGTTATTACTTCTATACATTGTCCATTGCGTTCTTTAGGCTTGTTGACCACGTTATTGTTGTTGCTGTGACTAAACCTCAATGTCCTGCAGTGCGGGACGGACATCCCATGAGTGATCTACTCATGGATGGAGGGAAAGGGGCAGCTTCTGTTGTGATGGAGCACCCGTAGGTAGAAGTCTGACTTTTGCTCCGTGACGCTCTTGATAGTCCGAAGAAGTCATATGAGATCGGGACCTACGGCTTAAAGTGGATTCCGAACCACTACAAGCATCCATGGCACCGGCGGGACTCGAACCCGAAACCTGTGATACCGAGCACCAGAGCGCTAGCCACTCGACCATTCAGGCCCTCCACGTTATAGTAGCTAAAACCTTTTTCATTGCTTGAAGAACCTGCTAAGCTTTTTGATTTATGTATAACGTTAATACCTCTTCACTTCGGCCTTTGAAATCTCTAAGGTTCATGGTCTTTCTATGATGGGTGACCTCTTTACTTTGTCTTGTAAATATACTAACCTTGTTGATCATTTTATAATGGCTATCCCTATTTACACTAGTCGAAGAACCTTCTAAACTTGTTGATCATTTTAAAACTGCTAATTTTCATAAATTCAATTCATTTTTTTTTTCCACTTAAACAAGTCACTTTGGCGTATGAATTTCCAGGCATGGATGACAATTTTATAACGGCTTTAATTTTTACATTGGTCCATGAACTTATTAGGCTTTCATTTTATAATGACTAACACCTCTTTGGTGGCTCAATAATGCTCCCTAGATTAGAGAGGCTGGAATGATGCTTGATGAAATGTGCCACATAATGCTATCTGGAGTGTTTGAGATTACCCACTGTAGTACTGAAGATAAATTTGATAACATCGAGCAATCCAATTGCCACTATGAGGTACTCTATTATAAGCAATCTCGATCGAAACTGCTTATTTTACAAATCAATGATTTTAATGATCTGTACTAATATAAATAAAATATTGTTGGTGAACTGATAGCCACAAATGCAGGATATTCTCTATGGAAAAGGTTTGCTATTAATAAATTTTTGACTTTTTATGTCCAATTTTGACCTTTGACGTCATTCAGATCTCCAAATCCTAAAAGCCTGCTGATTACTTTATAATGGCTAGAACATCATTGATGACTCAACAATGCTCCCTAGGTCAGAGAGGATGGAATCATGCTTGATAATATTTACCACATGATGCTTTTTTGGAAAGTTTCAGATTACCAGCTCTCGTATAGAAGAAAAATTTGATAGCATCGAACAATCCAATTGCCACTATGAGGTAAGCAATACTCTGCTATAAGTAATCTCGATCGGAACTACTTATTTTTCAAGCAATGATTTTAATGATCTCTACTAATGGGAATAAAAACCTTTTCTTCTTGTTGGTGAACTAATAGCTACAAATGCTTGATAATCTCTTTGGAAAATGTTTGTCATTAATAAATGTTTGACCTCTTCCTTAGAAAAAATCAGTGGTAATAAAAAAAAATTTATTTTAATTTAAAAGGGAACGATCGAATTTAAGTACACTAGATAACTAATATTTAAATAATTTTGTCATCCTCCCATTTACATACAAGTATTAAATAGTGCGTGGCTCATTACAGAAACTTTTAACAGAGTTATGCATTATGAATACACAGAAAACTTATTGAAAATAAAATTAACTTCTGGACAGGAGAACGATGATAAGCTAATTTGTTTACTAGCCTGTAATAGATTCATTAGTGTGGGAAAATTATAATATGATTTTATTATAATTAAAATCAATGCATATAATTTTAAAAGCTTTAAAAGTAATTTTAAGTCAATTCAGTGTAATTTGCATGCATTTTAGATACATACATTCTATTTTTTTTTATTTATTTTAATACCCTTCAATAAAATTTAAAAGAAATGGGAATTTTACTTAACTATAGTTTTGTTTAAATTTATCTTGTTTAACTATTGACTGAAATTATTTTTTTCCTTAATTTTTTTCGATGAAATAATTTGGTTAAAAATGGAATTATATATGTATATTTTAAAAAGTTAATAATTATATTTTAAAGAAAATGGAAATAAAACGTTTCAGATGTGACAAATAAAATAATTAACTCATTAACACAAATACTATTTTTAATTTAAAAAAAAAAGGTGACATCATTAGTGTTTTAAGAAATAAAAAAAGAAGGAAGCCATTGTTTGCTTAGGAGGAAAACAAGGCTCCAATAATCTTGTGGCTCAGAGTTAATGTGCGCAGCTGGTGAGCATTAGGGCGGAGGTTCAACCCGGACATCGTTGCAGAAACTGTTTCAAAAACGAGTAGACTCGATGGCGATTGTAATGTTCATCATCTTACCTCGTTAGTGAGTGCCTGGTGGGAGTTTTCTGGGTTTTCTCCCATACAATATGCAAATGCGGGGTAATTCCCTCTAAAAAGTCCTCTTAGAAGGCACTTCCCTCCTTCTTCAGCGACAAGGAACCAAGTCAGACTTCTACCTACGGGTGCACCTTCACACCAGAAGCTGTCCTTTTACCTCCATTCATGAGTAAACTACTCATGGGGTCTTGATCCTGCTCTGTCGGACACTGATGTTTAGTCACAAACAACAGGATAATACGAGCTATCTAACATGATAATACTTACTAACTATGAATGATAATACCAGCTATCTAATGACAAGAAAGCTAGGTTTGGATTTCATCTGGTGACACGAGTTGCATCATTGCTTTGAAAAACCAGATTTGAATAGAGGATATGCACCAGGATAGAGTGTGCCACATACAGAGTTAGTGGATGGAGTGTACTGATTTTCTAATACTACATGTAAATGTGACGTAATTATCCTAAAAGACTTTCAGTAACGCATTGTTCACGTCTTTCACTCTTGTGAGTGTAGCTCAGTGGTCACCAAAGTGGTCGACATAATATATACTGATCTATTGTGGACTGACAGGAAAATTAAAGTCATCAGTGTAATTGTATTAATTAATTGGGTTAACTTAGATTACATTCTTCCTGAATGAAAATTTTCTGCAGTAGTTCATCTCTATTTGATTGCATTATCAAGATTGTTTATGATAAAGATGTTTTCAACCATTCTATTTTATCAAAACTAACAAACTAGATATAAAAATGCTCAAGGAATTCTATTTCTAGGTGGTTTTGAATTGAACATTAGCTATTAAAGCTAATTTTTACCTAATATGTGTTAATTTTGAAACATTTGAAAGCTAATTTTGAATTTAACAATGCTAATTTTGACACCAAGTACATTTTCCCCACTAACAACGTCAATAAATTGTAAACTAAGTTTAAAAAGGCTATATAATGGAATTGAATTGCTGCTATTTTAATTAAATGTAATATAATATTTATACGTAGTCTAAAATAGTTCATCTCTATTTGATTGCATTGCCAAGGTTGTATAGTGTTGAAGATGGTTTGAGTCATTCTATTTTATGGAAACTTACAAATTAGCTAGATATAGAAGTCCTTAACGAATTTTATCACTAGCTGGTTTGAATTCAACATTAGCGATTAAAGCTAATTTTACCTAATAGAATTTATAATGTTAATTTTGAAACGGTTCAAGGCTAATTTTGAATTTAACAATGCTAATCTTGACACTAATAGATTTTTTTTTCCCATTAACAACATCAATAAATTGAATACTAAATTTAAAAAAACAAAAAACAATCCTTCTATAACGGAGATTGAATTGTTGTTAATTAAATTAAATTTAATATAATATCTATACATACTCATAACTTATACATATTCATACATACTATAATATTTATACATTTAATAAAATATTTATACATACTAAAATAATAATTTTAAGAAGAATTTCAAAAAGCAAAATCGTTTTCTTTTAAGTGTTTTGAGCGTGAAGCCGTTATAATAATGTATACTATACAAAGTCATCTAAAAACGTTAGACACATTTGTTAATAATTTTCTAACGAAATATTTAAGATAAACAAACTATTTTTTTGTTTTAATGTATAGACATTATTAGAGTTTATCTTATTAAGTTTTAATATGACCATCGTTGGTTTTACTGCACACATCAAGTCAATAATGTATCTCTTTTATGCGATAAATCATCTGTGTTCTATCACTACAGTAGTCCTATATTTCTCCGCTGAAAATAATGTTTTTAAGATAATAATAAAGAAAAAAACATCAGAAGTTTAGTGGTGATGTATTACAACTTCTTGAGTTCATAGAACGGAGACTGCCTTACCAAAACCATTCGTTTTGGAACTGATGATTGAAAACTTGTCGTAAATTTAGATTGCATTGAGGAGGGGAGGGTGCTGAAAAAAAGATGTTGATATTCTTTTGCAGTACAATTTATGAGAAACTGAAGTGCTGTAGCATACCTAAATAAACATTTCCTGGGACTATACCCTCTAAAAAATTGGGGTTTCTCTTGAACTGTCGTTATTCTTCTGAAGGAACGAAGAAAACTTCTTTTAATACTCCAAATTCCTGCATATAGTCTGTTAATCACAGTTACAGAAAAAGTTGCATTTATAAGTTACATTATTAAAGTTATATCTGATCAATTACTTTCGGAGTCATGATTCTTTGAAGTGCCTCTGTAATGTCTGAAATGTCTGTAAACACACATAAACGTTTTATTTGCTTGTTTTATTGTAGTTATTTAGAATGTAACTGAGGGGTTGGTAATAGGTGTACCATGTGTGATGCAAAATGAACGTGGTGTACCCTAGATGATGCAAAATAAACTACGTGTCTACTATGTTGTCTACGTCTAACACCTTGCCTCAACATACCGAAGAACCTCTCTAGGAGGGTAGCGGTTACCACCTTCCAAATGGCTACGGGGCATGACTACTTACAAGAGCATCTTTGCCCTCATCGCCAACCTGCCCACTTTACTCCGACTTTAACGGCGCTGCAGACCACCCCCATCTTGCAGGGCACTTAACGATGTCGGCCAAGACAGAAGCTACGAGGGATGGCAAATCTTTACTGGACGACACTGCGTGGAATGGCCGTTCTTGGTCTAGATGAACGGGCATTGGCTGAAGATGAGAGATGCTTTTATTGCAGTTATTTAGAATGTAAAACAGGGGTAGGAACAAGTGATAACAAGTCATGAGATTCTTAAAAGGGTCGATGGTAAGAGAAGATTGGGTTTTCCTGGTGTAGTGTAGCCTGTGTTGTTCTTTGAATTATACTTCATGTATTTGAAATTTACTTCATTAATGGTGTATAATTTCAATTCAAGTGCCTACTGATAATAAGTATTTTTTTCATTTATAATGTCTCGATAAATAGGTTTTCTAGAAAATGAATGAATTCCCAAATGTGGTTTAAGAATAAATTTTGTTAATGTATCATAAATACAATCATAAATTATAAATTTACGTTCTTAAAATAACATGATCTCCGTTCATCTCAATTTTTCAATGATGATTCACTCCAAATAGACACAGCTATTGCTGACATATCTCATGGTTTAATCGCAATAGGAAATTTCAGATCATAGAAAGCCCTGCGATGATTATTTGATGCTTCAGCGAGAGTTGTTTACAGTTGCGACAATTCGAATTCATTTCAGTGACAAACCAAACACTGATTCGCAGTTGCCAAGAGCCGCGCGGTAAGGATCCGTATTAAGAGTGGTTAACTGAAGACAAGTCCAAAAAATGACAAGTACATGATTAATATTTTGTAATTTGTGTATGCAATTCTTAATACAAATAAAGCGTGGAAAAATTTCATTTGACCACACATTGTAGATTGTGAGAAATTATTAGGTTTAACTTCACATTTTAGAACATTATTATAAGTTTAAAATAGGGCCATGAATGGCCGAGTGTCTAGCGATCTGGCTTTCTGTCAGCTTTCGGGTTCGTGTGTCCCGGTGGTTCCCTGGATGTTTGTAATGGTTCGGAATCCATTTTAAGCCTTAAGTTTCGGTCTCATATGACTGTAAAGCGTCAAGCAGCCAAGTCAGACTTCTACCTACGGGTGCTTTATCACAACAGAAGGAGTTGCCGCCTCTTCCTTCAACCATGAGTCCATACGGGCTTTGTGGACTTGGTCTAGATGTCTACCAAGTGGGATTAGAAACAACAACAATATAATTTTAAAGTTTTTTTGAAATATTAGGTTCCAATTATGTATGAAACGAATATCCCACCGATGGTAATCATAAGACATTGACTTTTAAGGATGATTGGAACCACATTTTACGTTTTGTATGCGGAAAAAACTCCTACAATTCCCATTAGGCATCTTGATTCGCAATGCGAGATGCTTTATGCACCTTTCAACAATTTGTCTAGAATCTCCTCCTTTTTAAAATCTGCGATTACAACAGATGCACGTTAGCTGTGCACTATACCACTGAGTTGCAAGTACACTCATGTCCATGAATTAAGGATAATTCAGAATCACACAGAAATTGAACCCTAAAATAAAAATTTCACCTGTAGAATTATCACACATCTTGAAGAAGAATATGCAAATTACAGAAAACCATCAGATGGCGCGGGCTAGTGCTGTCACAAATGACGAGAGTGGGTGAGGAGGGCAAGCATGAATGGAGCAAAGAAGTAAAATTGTTCACAAGCGCTTTAAAAGCCTGTGAACTTAAGGTTATGGCACAAAGGAAGCGCTGGAAGATTTTACGTGGTAGAATTATCGGACGACTGGAATGTGGACGTACCCAGCTGGAAGTATCCGAGGAACTTGGAATCGCCCAGAGTGTCATCTCCAGGCTTTGGCAACGATTCCAAGATGATGGTAATGTGAGTAGATGTTACAGCACAGGTCGCCCCCCGAGTTACAACGCCGAATGAGGACCGGTATTTAGCAGTTACTGCCAAAAGAAACAGACGGAGCACAGCATCAGACCTGTCTCGTCAGCTCTCTTCAGCTACCGGTACGACAGTTTCAAGCGCAGACCGTGTACAGACGCTTAGGGCACATTGGTCTATATGCTCGTAGGCCTGTCAGATGTGTTCCACTTACCGCAACTCACTGTCGCCTGCGATTAACCTGGAGTAGAGAGCATGCATTGTGGACACCGCAACAGTGGTCTTGTGTGATGTTTTCCGACGAGTCCAGGTTTAGTTTGCAGTCTGATTCTCGCCGGACTTTCATATGGAGAGCGCCAGGTACCCGTTACCACCAAGAGAACACCATTGAACGACACCGTTACGGTGGTGCAGGATGGCTCGTTTGGGGGAGGAATTATTCTTGGTTCCAGAACTGACCTGCATGTTCAGAGTGTAACGATGACAGGCCACATCTATCGGGATGTCATTCTGGAACAACATGTACGTTTGTTTCGGGGCGCCATGGGTGCTGAATTTCTGTTTATGGATGACAACGCCCGTCCTCACCGTGCAAACATTGTAGACGAATGCCTTCAATTGGAGGATATCACCCGTATGGATTGGCCAGCATACTCACCGGACTTGAATCCAATAGAGCATGTGTGGGGATATGCTTGGCCGACGAATTGCAGCCCGTCAACCCCCTCCCACCTGTCAACCGGAACTTCGGAGGGCATTGCTTGATGAGTGGTGTAATATTCCCCAAGATCAGATTGATAATTTGATACTCAGCATGCCCTAGGCGTTGTAAGGCCTGTATTGCATCGTCCGGGAGACATACTCCATATTAACCATCATACTAACCATGTTATACTGTTTTTTGTAAATAGGTTCTTTTTTTGAAATTTGCTCCAGGGAGTAAAAAATCGCAATTTTTATTAATTATGTCAAACATATAGCATCTTTTTTTGCTCTTTACCTTTTGTTTAATAAATAGACTTTACAAATAAGTCAAATTTGTTTTGCTTCTGTCTCTTTCTTTGCCTGAACTTCAATATCCTTAATTTATGGACATGAGTGTAGTATAAAATTTCTATTTCAATTAAAAAATTTTTCTTTAAAATAAGCTGTTTGAGTTTCATCATCTTCAAAGTTTCATCTCTGCTGCTTCTCCGTCCTTTGAGAATAGAAAGTATGTTTCTCTGCATTCCCTCGTACTTCTAACATGCTATTATTACGTTAAATAATATAGAAAGCTTCTACATTTAATTAAAAATATTTGATGCATGAATAGCAGTTATGTTTTACTAAAACATTAAATATTCAGAACACTATATTCCAAAAACTT
>BPLR01018060.1:0-157698 GCA_021605095.1 Caerostris extrusa | reverse complement strand
ACGTATTGCTGTTTACATGTGTTCTTACGCCTCACAAGCACAATACAAATACACCACTATTAATACACAGTATGTCAAAAATAAAAATAAAAGTTGAAAGTTGAAAATCAAAATCATGTTAGATTATATTGCATTTTTATAAATACTACTGTGTCCAAACAGTAAAACCAATTTTCAATTTAAATTTCCTATGGAATTTTTTTTTTTTTTTTTAGGTTGCTGGCACTGTCCTTGACATCTGTGTGTTTGACATCAAAATATTTATTAGTGTTTGAGTTACGCTTGGTTTTGTGAGACAGCTAAAACTGATTCGTCGATTTCTGAAATATCTGAAATTAATTTAGCAAAGAACTTTCATTAAATTTAGTTTGCGGAAACGTACAGAATGTTGCTGAAGAAGATTTGGTGGCATTCCCTATATCGGAAGAAATGTTTTACAAGTGGATAAACAGTTCAAAGAAAGGCCCAAGAGAAGAAAGCGTTACGAAGACGAAGAGCTCTCTAGTCGACCATCAACTTCAACCGACAGAGCTCATGTCCAAAAATATAAAGATTTGGTGCTTCTGTGTAAACTGTTTACAATTGGAGACATAGCTGATGATGTTGGATTTCAAAAGGATTGGTCAATTCCGTTTGGGGCCCCTCAAGCAAAACCAGAATTTCGATTGTACCAAGTAACACCTAATGCGCCAACTCACACCGTATTGATTCTCTTCCGTGACTTATTCTGCCAAAAATGAAACCCAAATCGTTCACAAATCCATCGTATTCACACCGTGCGACTTTCAGCATGCTATTCCCTAAACTCAAAAGACCACCTCGGACATCGTTTTGAGTCGATTGAAGAGATTCAATGTAAATCGCTGCGCGCTTAAAGCCATCCTGCCGATGACTTTTTTAGGATTACTTTGAAGTCGTTGAAATAAATTAGGAAAAATAGAGTTTTTTGAAAAAAAAAAAATTGTTTTCCTTTTTTTGTGCAGTAGATATTTTTGTGTGCCAAAAAATCATAAAATGTATATTGCCACTTGATTACTATGCATGAAATTTTTAATAGAAAAATTTATTGATTTGCATCCATTTTACATTGTAATGTAAACTAAAAGATCTTTAAAAAGAGAAAAAGAAAAATCGAGAAGTAATTGTTTGGTATACCAAAAATACACCTATGCATATTTTGAGGCATGATTTGTTTTTTACTGTAATATTATTATATATAAGTAATTGTTACTAAAACTAGAAAGTATTTTAATATATATATCCCCTATTATTTTTGAAAATTGAATCAAATGAACTTGTGTGTCAAAAGAAAAATTGTCCCATTCTTTTAGTTAATTTAAAGATTAATGACACATTTAGCATAAATTATATGCATTAGTATAATATTTTTGTCCCATATAATTCATGAAGTAACGCAGAGTTTTCTCTTATTGTTTGTGTTGGAAATAACAATCCATATTACTTTTCACCTTTGATTAAATATCTTCATTCTTTCTATTACGTGACAGGATGCAGAAGTAAAATTTACTCATATGTTAGAAAACATTTTAGAAAGCTAAGCGATTGCAAGAATCTTGTTTTGAGTTGTTTTCTTGATAGTGACTCTGTCCCTTTTCAAATCAGAAACGCAATCTGTGATCTCATCTCGTCATGAGAAAATCACTGAACATGAAAAGAAGAACCATTGTCAGCATGTCTTCTGTGGGAGAGTTTTGTTTCTGCTCAAGCTGAAGCACTTTTGAAAACTCTTAATTATAATAATCATTTTAATTTTAATTTAAAATAATATTTGACAATATGGTAATCTTGTATGTAATGACATGTAGAAAAAATTAGATAACTAACAAAAGTAACAGTTTCAAACTAAAAGAAGCCATGCGATGCACATATTTTTG
The DNA here is from genome assembly GCA_021605095.1 of Caerostris extrusa. Taxonomy (NCBI): domain Eukaryota; kingdom Metazoa; phylum Arthropoda; class Arachnida; order Araneae; family Araneidae; genus Caerostris; species Caerostris extrusa. The sequence continues at coordinate 155,803 of BPLR01018060.1, read as the reverse complement.
ATTTTGTGATGAGTAAATCTGAATTTTTAGTAATTCAAATTGATGAGACAGTCGATTAATTTGTATTATCAAATTCATCTATATGTTCATTTGAAATTAAAAGAATATTTGCTTTATAACAATTGGTGTTGATAAAGGTGAAATAAATAAAGTAATGCATGCATTTAATATAAAACAAATTTATTATATTGAAAATCAATTTTTTTAATTCATTTTATTTAATTTTATTATAAATATTTGTTCTTGGATCTATTTTAATAAATTCTAAATTTTAATACATTTGATTTCAAATTTATATGCAGTTTCAAAACTAATAAAAATTTAAAAGTAATTGATTGATTTTTTGCTCCATTTATCAATATATTAATTAATCATCAATTAAATAATGTTTTGAAAAAATTTTAAATTAAATAAGGTAATTTTTTCTCTGTAAAATTTACTTTAGGTTGTAGAAAAAGGGATATTAAGATACTGATAGCTCATATCACTATTTAAAAAAAAAAAAAAATCTTCATTGTATAGTTTATAATTTCTAAATTTTTTACTATTTTTATACATATTGCATAATTTTTCTAATACTTATATGCTAATAGAAATCATTTTTTTAAAATTTTCATTGAATTTTATGCTAGTTATGTGTAAATTAATAAAGAAAAATTATTATTTTAAAATTAGGTGGCAGATTTAGCTGAATTTGAAGAATATGAATGTCATGTAGATTTGAAAGAACTTGCTTTATATCAAACCGCTTTGAAAAAAAATGAAGAGGGAGCCATTCCTATTCGATTACTCAGGTACTTTCATTTTTAATAAAAAACATTTATGTAATTTTTTTATTTCATTTAGTTATTTGGAACAGCATTTAATTATTATAAAAGTTCAGAACAAAATTGCTATTGTCACTCATTTCTAAAAAAATTGCTTATTCTATAAAAAAAAAATAATTTTTTTCAAATAAAATTCTGTATTCATACTGCAAAAATTCTTAAAACATATTGTATGAAAATGTTTTATTCTGAAAATACTTAATTAATACTTAGTAATAAAATAGTCATAGCGAAAGAATGAAAAAAAGTATTATAAAAACTTATAATTCTAATTTCACCTGTTGCTCATTTTGCATGACAATTTTTGTAGAGATATCGGGATCCTTTGTCTATTATTAATATGAAAATTGATTTGATTCTTTTACTTTTTCATTTTTACTTTAGAACTGAAATAACATGGTGCCAATCCAATCGAGAGTACATTGCAAAAGTGCATTGTATACGGTGGCTTTCAGGTATTGTTTATCAATATTTTATTATTTTTAATGACAGTCATTTTTATTAAAATATAAAATAATCTTTCAAAATTTTTTATTTACTTGTTCATAACACACTTAAATAACAATGAAACATTATTATAAATGTTATTTTTAAGGAAACTTGATTTAATTAAATAAAAGTAATAATAATTTTTAATAATATTTAATTTTTTTAATTATTAAATGATTTAATTTGTTTTATGTTTCAAAATCTTTAAAATCATGAATTCAAATATTTTATTAAAAGACTTATTGAACCAAAATAAAATTTAAATAAGATTTTATACAATTGCTTTTTAAGCAAAATTATTGAATTGGAACTAATTTGCTGTTATTTTAAAAAATATTCTACATGGATTATTAGTCTTTTATGTCTTGATATTCATTTCTTTTTTTTATGTTTGCTTTAAAATTTACATAATTAGACGATATTTGGTATATTGATATGTATAAAAAATTTTTAACAGGTTACAATTTGTTGATTTATAAAATTATACATTTGCCATGTTTTTATCATTTTTAAACTTGTAAACTGTCTTTTACTAGACTCTTGATTTTTGGGGTTTTCCACCTGCTCCAAATGATTGTTTTTTGATGATTGCAAATGAAATAATTAGTTTCATGAATGGTAAAAAATGATTGATTTCAAAATGTCTGATTTTTGAAAAAAAATAAAAATTCTTGATTTTTACATTATGAGTGAGAAATTGGTAACTCTGTAATTGCATGCAGATAAAAAAAAAAAATTATTTTTCTTCTTTTACATTAGAAATTTTATTATAATTTTTAAATATCATTAAAAAATTTCATGCAGATAGTAATGTTTTGGCAAAAGAAATTTGTTTTTATTATATAAATTTAAAATCTTATTGTTGGGAAATTTTTTTATTAGGGGTTTCTGTTTTGTTTATATTTAAAAATATCCTGTTTGAATTTAATATCCTCTCATTGTTTCCTATTTTACAATCCTTCAGTGATATGAAAATTAAATTAATTTCTCTTTGTGCTATTATATCAATAGGAAATATAATTTCTTTTTTTGTTACTGTTTCAGAAGGAAGAAATAAGTACATATTTTTATCAATGTTGGAAATAAATTACTAACTGGTTTGATGCTTAGTGGAGAAAGGTAAATTCATTTGGTAATTTATAATAACCACTGAAAAGTGAAAATGTTATTTGATATTAAAATTAAAAAAATAATTTTAAAACACCTTGAAATTTTTTATATTTGCAGGATCTAAAGATTGTTTATTGGCATATGAAGATATCATAGCCTATTCGAAGATAAAAAGAACTGGCCAGTTATGGAGGATGAACTGCGAGGTAGGCGTGAGTATATCTAAACTTTTATTATAATTTAAATTATTTTCTTTCAAACATTGAAATTTTCTTTTAGAATAAAGTTAATGTAAGAACAAGAATGTTTATATATCTGGAAAATGTTAGGGAATTTTATTGATCTGGGAAAGTCAAGAAAATTCATAAAAATATCTAAAAAATCAGAAAAATTGCTTACAAGACCATTTCATACCAAATATGCACAGAGGAAAGACTTATTGGCAAATTTGTAGCCAAATATGTTTGGTAACTCAGATTGTTACTCATTTTACAGCAACCTTATGTCTGATTTTTTTTTTTTTTTTTATGAGGGGTTGTCCATTTTATGATTTATCTCTTTTTCAAATATATCTTTCACTAATATGTGTGTTTATTTTACTTGTGTTGTTATTTGTACTCGTGCTTTAGCTTAATTGCTTAAGCCAATTTACAAAAGTAAGGATTTAACCTGTTTTTTAATATTTTATTAATTATTGTGTATTAAAGCTTAAAATTCATTCCTTAAGCCTAATTATACAATCCTTTAGCATCTGGAATGATTGGTATTTGTTATGTATGTATTTAATTACTAAGAATTAAGTCTAATGAATTATTATTTATATACATTTTTAAGTGTATGGCTGAAATTGTTTAATCAAATATGTTTTAGTATATGCATTGAATGCATACTTTAATTTGTTATTTGTGTGTTAATTACTAATTCTCCTCATAAATTAAGATTTCATTTTATGTATATGTAGGGAAATAAAAGCCAAATTCAATGGTATTGTGTAATGGCTTTTTGTCTTTAAGCATTTCATGACATTTTGCTATTTTCTCTCACAAGTTTCTTAGAAAAGAAGTTAAAAATTAAATGTAAATCCTTCTTAATAAAAAATAGTTTAAATGAAATAATTGATTTATTTTATTTTAGTAAAAATAGTTATCTTATAATAATTCAGGGAGTTTACTATAATATACTGCTTTAATAGATTTTTAGTATGTTCATTCTATTTTTTTAATTAAATTTTATAAAAAAAAATTTCATATTACATAACTGATAAAAATGTTTTTTTAATAACATATATTATACACATGCAGCGATTCAGAGTAGGGAGAGAAAGCCTGGAAACTGATATATGTCCGGGAAAAAATTCTGTGAAATTTATTTCTGTTCTTAAAAAACCACCCTGTATAATACTGTATTTTTTAATGCTTAATTGTGAATAGTTATATTTTAAATTAGTATGTAGGTTATTTATTGTTGTGAATATTATTTTCAATATTTTTTTAATCCTTTTATTGAGCCTTTTAAAATAAGATAGCCTATTTGATTATTAGAGAGCTATGTTGCTGCTTATAAGATACACAAACCATGTTGAATTTAAGATGTAGTTTTTTTAAAGTTTTATATATTTTTCATTCATTCTTAAATTTTAATTTATTCTTCTAAATTTTTTTTTTTTTTTTTGTGAAGAATTTTATACATAACAATGCAGGTTGTCATATAGATAAAAAAAAAAAAAAAAAGTTAACTTCAATTTTAAACAATTTTTTTAATCACAAAGGGTTTATTTGTGAAGTTTTCAAACAGTTAGCAATTAGGCACTTATATTTAGATGCCTAACTAAAGAATATAGTTATAAATATTGTTTTCCTATTCTGAATAAGGTTTTAACTTCTTTTAATGCTATTTTCAATTATGCACAGCATTTTTTTTTTCACTATCATCATAGATAATTGTATAAAATCAAAAATAATTTTTTGTAGGTAAAATGTTTGTCTTTCTATGATGTGGTCTTAGATTTTATAGTTCTTGATGCATTTGAAGATTTGGAAAATCCACCTTCTTCTGTAACTGCAGTTGTACAAAATAGATGGCTTTCAAGTGGGTTTAAAGAAACAGTAAGAATCAATTTAAAGTTCACAATATAAACATTTATGCATTGCATTTTTGATATATTTACATCTAAAAAAAATCATATTTTAATTTCTTTAAATATTTAACATAGTAATTGAAACTTAAATTGATTAATTTTATATTTTTAAAAAATTTCAAAGTAATAGGATTTTTAATTGATAATTTGATTACACTAATAAATGCCATTCATGTTTACATAATATTATTGATATGTTATTGATATATATACTTAGTATACTTTTTCTCACATTTAAAATTTTGAATTGCTTTATGAAATGTGAATATTTCTTATTTTTCATAAAAAATTTTTTTTAAAAGCAATTTCTGGTGTTTTATAAATTCAATTTCTAAACACATTTATGATGTAATACAATTTTAGGCTCTATCTACAGCTGTTTGGTCTGTTCTTCAGGCAAAAAGGCGGATGTTACAGGGTAATTTTATTTCTCTTTTGTCGTAAAATTTCATTTGTGTTAATTCCTTAGTCATTAAAAAAAAAAATTCAGCTGTATGTTGTGTTGTTGGTTTTGTACAAATATTATAAAACTGATGATATTAGTTTCTAATTGCAGAGCTTCTTAAAACATTCTAATAAAAATCTAAAATTTTTATAAATTTGCTTGCTATGATGTGATTTTAGTACATTGGCAGTTTTTTTTATCTTGCATGTATGATATTAATTCATCAAATATTATCATATATTGTACTACAAAATTTCTCAGTAATCATTAAAATTAAAAAATTCATATAACAAAAAAGCATTATAAAAACTTGGTAACAGATATTAAGGCTTGTTTGATCACAGTTGTTTAACAGTTTGTTTTGTTTTATAAATTTTTAAATATACTCATAGTATTCTTCAAATGATTTATCTTGGGTTTTTTAATGAGATATAAAGATTCTTAGTTTTATGTTTTATGTAGTCGTTTGTCTTTTAATTTCACATCTTATAATTCTAATAATATTTTTACAGTGCCCTTCGAAATCATATAATTTTATTTCAAATAAACATAGTTTAATTAAATAATTTAGAACTAATTTAGATTTTAGTTATTTCATTGCCTTATTCTTAAGAATAAATGCAAAGTATGGCACCTAACTGCAGAATTCTACCAGTTGATTGATTCTCATATTTTATAATTCTAATGAAAAAAAAATTTATAAAAAACACAAATGTAATAAAAATATGCCATTGAGATTAATCATATTGTGTGCCTATAAATTTTAAAAGTAATGAACAAAAATTTCTTTCTGCATGCATATTTTACTTTTCATAATATTAAAACAGTTTTTAATATACAATTTTAAATTATTAAATTTCATAAGCAGAATTAAAGTTTTCTAATCATGTACCTTTTTGTATATATTACCTTCTTAATTTAATGATTTTTAGAAAAATACTTTGCTTTTCAGTATCCTAATGGTTTTATTAGCCACTTTTATAAATTGTCCGAACACCTCATTCCAGTTCTAGCTTGGGGTTTTTATGGTCCTAATGAAACGCTCAAAGAAATATGTGTTTATTTTAAGGTAAACCTTTTGGTATAATCGTTTATTTTTTAATATATATATTATATTTTATTTATCACTAATATTTCTTTATTATTTGCATATAGAAATTATAAATTTGTGTTTTCATGCCAAAAGCCAAAGCTTTTATTCAAAATTGGAATTATAACCTTATATCTCAGTTCATACAATTTAAATTTTCAATTCCAATTATCAAAATTCTGAACTTCTAAATCAATTTATATGATGAGTAGAAATTTTTTATTCATCAGACTAACAGACAGAATAATGCAAGAATCTCTTCTTGCTCTTGCTGTTTTGAATTTTTATATCAACAAAATTCTGTATATTGATCAGTGCTATGCAGATGACATAGTTGTAGTTTTACAGAACCTTGGATTGTTGTTGCAAATCTACAAATTTATATCATCAATTAAATAAGATAATTCACTACATGGAAAATAAAAGTCAAAATGATGCTTCTATCCTTTTCTATAGAGTGGGAACCAGCCTGTCTCCTGGGTTATTCAACACAAGTACTTAACATTGGTACTAGATCCAAAATTTTCTTTCAATTCCCACATCAAAAACAGAGTTGGGAGTGTTAAACTCAATAGCCTAATTTCTCAGAAGAGTAGTTTAGCAGTCAAGCTCTAACTACTGCTTTATAAGTCCATCATTAAATTTTTTTTGTCTTGTAAAAGCACCACATTTGTATCAAATTTTAAAAAAATTACAGACATTTCAAAATAAACAGTTGTCTATTATTACTAAAACATCATGGTTTATATAGAGGAAAACTATATATAGGGACTTTAATCAGATTCCAAAATTAATCAAATTTTTCTAAAAGTTATATGCAGAGTGCCCTGAGATTAGCAGCAAAATTAATCCAGTCTCGTACAGTTTACTATGCAGAAGAGGAATTTCGTGAAAGCGACTGCCCTCATTCTTCAAAGGAAGGCTTTCCTTCTACAGCGTGACACCAAGTTTGTTATCCATAAAAAGCACAAGCAAATGGTAGAGAAAAAAATGTTGGTTCCGTCATTGTTTGAGACCAAAACAGGAATCTTTTGACCATCTTTGTTTAGAAAATGTTTTCTTGCTCGAATGTTGCTTTTGGATATTAAATTCTATTCACATTAAAAGGCTGAATTAGAGTACTGGTTTACCAGCTAAAAGTTTGAAGGTTGAGTTGCCTAGCATTTATATATATATATATTTTGCTATGATTGTTGCATAACCTTCTGGAACCAATTAGTGGATTTATATTTACTGATTTAAAACAATTTTTTAAAAATTTTATTAAAATTTTTTAGCATTTGCAACTCATCCATGACTATATAGAATTTTTTTTTATTTAAAATAATATAATTCATTTCATTTTAAATGACTAACAGTTTTAATTTGTAAGTTTTTACTTTGTTTTTTTTAAAGGAACTTTTTATTTTTAAAAATTAAATTTATATTTTTCAATGTAACTAATATTTAATTAAATAGATTATAAATGAATTTTTTTTATTCATTAGTTCTATTGAAGAGGTTTGATAAGAGAATGTCTTATTGATATTCTGTAATTTGTATACTAGTTTCCACAAATTTTTTTCCTGTGTGTGTGTCATTTGCCAAATGAAGTTTATTTGTATTTAAATAATAGTAAATTGTTATAGAATTATTAAATTTTTAAAAAAACAATGATAAATTTGTTTAAATTAAATTAAATTCCTTCCCCTTCTTTATTATTTTAAAATAGGCAATATGTATACTTTTTTTTTAAGTGTCACATTTAATGTAAATGAACTATAACAGCAATTTTATGTAATGCATCAAATTAAAAGTAAAATTTAATGCATATAAAAGACTCGAGTAAATAAAATACTCACATTATGTGGCATAATGTTGTGTATATAGAGAAATAGTTTTTGGTTTTTATGAACATTTTTTAAAATTTCATTTTAGGATGAAGTGATGAGCTTCATGTTTGACATTTTCAACTTTAATAAAGTCCGTTTTACTAAGATTGAAGAACTTGCATCTGACATAATGCAGCTAGCAAATATTCGATTTGATAAGACAATAGAAAGATTATCTATGTGAAGTTCATTTGAATTAAGACATTTATTAAATAAAAAAAAAGCGCATTGTTGATTGGTATATTGCTTGTAGTAAATAAGTTTATTTTATCTATGAATAATATTTTTTAATGGATAATTTTCATTTCACTGAAAAAAAAATGAAACTTGTCAAAATATTTGTATAGCATATTGTCGTTTTTTTTTTTTTAAAAATTAAAAATTATTTTTTAAAAATCTTATGAAATTTTAGTATTTCAGTAATAATATATGATTATCAGTGAAGTAATCTAAGTGCAATTTTATTCATTTGAATATTTGTAAAAAATTTTATCATAATTCATTTCATCATTTCTTTCATTTTTTTATTGAAGAAGATCTTTGTATATGTGTTAAATTATCGTGGTTTGTATTTAGCAATTCATTACTTGTTAAAACTATTTATTTGAAAAAAAAAATTACATTGTTGTGTAATACAATCTTCAAATGTATTACACAATAATTTTGAAAATTCTCTCTGAACTACATAAAAATTTGAACCATCCTTATCTTCATCTTGCAATATCTTTATATCTATATCATTTTGGTTGTATTAATGATAACATTGCCCCACCATACATAAAATAATGCAAATTTTAAAGGTTTAAAAGTGAAACAAATAATGATAGTAAATGTGCTTGGATTCTCATCTAAACATTCTAAATATTAACCTCAGTATTTGAAGGTATGCTTTGTATCTTTTCAACTAATTATTTTTAGTCTTTAATCAAAACTATATAAATGTACGTGTTGTGTCATTGTCTTTGCATGTTATTAACATTTGATAGCATTTATGAAGTATTACTTAAACTTCTTTTATCTTTTATTTTATGTCATTTGTATCAGGATCAACATGCAAATTGCTTTTATTGTGTTGTATTGAAGTGATGTGAGTGTATTTATCCAACTGTTCTTTGATACAGATTTGTAAAAATTTATTTATTATCATTTTAGTTGTTTTTATAAACTTAACTAATACATCAATGAAATTTTTTTCTAATAACTTTGACAGAAATCATCAAGATTTTTTTTCCCCGGAAGAGATCTAGAATATTTGTTAATGATATTAAATATTAGATCTGATTATCAAAAACATTTATCAAATATTTTCAATGGATTGATAAAAAAATTAAAAATAAATTATTGTTAGTTTGACAGAGATATATTTTATGATGTGTAATAATAATAATTCAGTTGAAATACAATAACTCATTTCTAATTTTTATTTATTTAATTTTAATTTAGAATGAAGAGCGTAACTTTTCTCATGTGCTACGCAATTGCCAATTCATTCACTTTTTCAAAATGAATATAAATATTTAATAAAAAGGAAAACAAATCATACATTTTTATAAAAAATCTGCATTTGTGATAGGAAAAAAAGCTACAAAATTTCTGTTGTTCAAAGTGTAGTTTATGGAAAGGAATTATAATAGTACAAGAAAATCCTTCATATTTAAAAACCTGTAAAGGGAGACAGATTTAGTGTTAATAATTTATTTTTCTTGTAATCTTTTACTGATTATTTATATAAAAGATGAAAACATTCATAATAGTTTTGTTTATGTAATTTTTTCATGGTCATTCTGTATTATAATAATTACGTATTTTTGCCATGTGTTATCAAAATCATCAGGCAATATAAGCCATGTAAGTATTTTATATTCAGCAAAAAAAAAAAAAAAAAAAATCTTCTAGCAAAGCAATTATTTTTAATTCAAATTCTTCTGTAACATATTGATAGAAAAATTCTAAATAGTTATTAAACTTTATTTTTATTGTCAGCTTCTAATTGTGCTTTTGAATAATGAATAAATATTTCAAAAATACAGTAATGGTTAATGCCTTATTTTAATTAATAAGCTACTGCATAATAATTTTTTTGCAAGAGTTTTATTTTTAATTTGAATCTCTAAATGTCCGAGTTTCATAGAGTCGATTTTATATTTTAAGTTTTGTAATGCTTAAATCAAAATACTAGAAGCTATTTGATTAGAGTTACATAATATTTTTTGTCGGATCTAATAAATTTGATTGAATGAAAAAAAAAAAAAAAAGTGTGTCAAATTTAGATGTAAATATGCAAATGATTGACTTTTTTTTTTATAAAAATTTTTTAAATATTAATGTTTTATGTTTCCATAAAATTATGGTATTTATTTATAATGATACTGATGTTCTGTATTTTGTATATTTTATAATTTATTATACTGTGAATTTTGATCTATTCTAAAATATTTGTTTTACAATAAAATATTTAATATTTCATAATTGTATTACTTTGTATATTTTTTAATAGAGAATTAAATCTGCATTTTAATCACAGCAAAGTCTGAAAACAGTAGTTATTGTTTATTGTTGTTAATTGCATCAAATCAGTTAAAAAACAAAAGTGCATAGATTATTTTTATTTACAACAAACTTTAATTATCAATTCATATTTGTTGATAACTATCTTGTCTGCTAGTAGTAGTGTTTTGTTCAGAAGAAATAGAACTTTTTTAGTCACTGAGCAAAACACATGAGCTACTTAGACATATTTTTGTATAATTATTATTTTTATATTTGAGAGTCGAATTTGGAGATGTTTTTTACGGCATTCTAGATACATATTGGTGAAAAATTATTTATACTAATCCACAAAACATTTTTTTACCCTCATAAATCAAGTTTTTTTTTAAAGATAAAAATGAGAAGATATGTTTAAAACGAAAATTCAAAATTAATCATCAAAATCAATGAATTTTCATTTCATTTTATGAATAGTAAAAATAAATATTTTTTCAAGCCTTTTTTGACACAAATATAATTAAACAAAATTGAAATAAAAAAAAAAAAAATTCAAATTATTGATTAGTACTTCATTAACTCAGTTATGATGAAAGTAGTGCAAACCAAAGAAAAAGAAGTGGATGTCCAATAAAATTTAATGCTGCATGCAATAGTTTACAATCAATTAACATTCAATATTTAAGCAAGATCACTCCACTTGTTTATTTATTACTATACTATTTTTACTATCTCGTCTGTCCAAAAACAAAACAGAATGTCTTCTTTCTGGAGGAAATACACATGTAATTCCAAGGTTCATGACATCAGCTATCATTAAAGGTAAATCGGGAATTCACTACCGTCTAACAAGTATAGGAAATATTTAGTAGAAGAATAAGCATCCAAGAGTTGTTGAACATAGGTGGAATAATGTTGATGCTAGACGCAATGAAAAGAATCCAAAGGGCTGTCAGTGTTGATTTAAATGCTGTTGAACGGCAGTGCTTTATCCAAAGCATCTGCCATTAAAGTAAGTTTTAATGTTGCTGATGGATAAGTAATAGTAGTTTCTGTACGCGATTGTTTTTTACACAATTCAAATGCACGAGAAGATTCTTTAGTCCATCTTATTTTGCGAATTACTTGTTTCTTATTACCCCTCCGAATAATTAAGGAGCCCTTGATTTGAGCAGGATTTCGGACAAAACATCTATAAATGTTGACAATATCCAAAAATCTGTGTAGTTGTTTCACAGTTTTCGAAGTTTAAAATTGTTTTCACTCTTTCGTCAGTTGGTTTGACGCTTTGGACTTAGACAGAGTGACTTAAAAATTAAATCTCAGGCTGGGCAACAATGCATTTGCTGAATTTAAGTATCCGGCCATGTTCATAAAATTATTGAAAAATAACTTGAAGATATTTAAAATGCTTTGCTATTTTGTGTAATGCTACGATAATATCATCGATGTATGGAAAGAAGAAATCCTGCTTACGAAGAATTGAATAGATGGAACGTTGGGAATTCAGTGCAGCATTCCTGAATCTGAATATCATGAATAGAAATTCACACAAACCAAGGGAGTGCAAATGGCAGTCTTCTGGATATATGACTATGCCTAATGAAGGTGTAAGATGGAAAAAATTGTACATCTTTCTAGCTGATGAGTGAAATGATTATGGTAAGGTATGGAATAGTGATCATCTCGTGTGACATTAATGGTCCGTTATTCAGCACAAGGTTTCCGAGTACTGCCATTCTTTTTCACGAGATAAAGAGAGATAGACCACGAACAGCTTGATGGGCGACAAATGCATGTTTTATCATATACACAAATTCAGCCTTTGGAATCTTTGATTTAACAAGTGATAATCTACGAATATCGCAAACAAGGGTGTCACTATTGAATGAGTGACGTGTTTGGTTTCACTTTCCTTTAATCCAAAATGTTCTGATAATCTTTTGAATTCTTCTAAAAGGTAGGGTATTGATGTTGGATCAAAACGACTACAATCAAGTGGACATATAAACGATGATGGACTTCTTATTACTTCAGCTAGTGCATAAAGTGATCAACTTGCCATTTGAAATTGCCAAATTAACCAGAAAGACAGTTCTGCAAATGATAAGTTTCGCAACATGGGCAACTATAAATCACCAATCGAATTTTTTTCTCAAAGTAAGATTGAGTTAAATTAATTAAATTTTATAAATTTTAATTTGTGTTGAAGTTAGTTGTATACAGTTTAAATTGTTTTTTAGTTTGCTTATTTTATTTATCCCATACTTATCGTATATTTTTTATCGATTTATCGAAGATAAGCGATAATTCAAGTACCATAGTCGTTGGCCTCCAAAAGCTACATGCAATTTAGTTTTTCCGAGCAGGATGACATATTAGATTCTCCACAAAGTTGGATACATTTTTTAGCATTTTCGACGTATTTATAGTAGTTCCAACATAACTTGTAATTAGTTGAACTATATCTGATTTTACTACTATGGCCTCTAAAATTTCTGGAACTACTGCGTGATTTATTGTGAAAATCAAATTCGTCGAATTTTCTGCTTAGGGAAGCAATGCTTGCTTCTAACCTTTCAATTTTCGTACTTTGAAAGGATGAAAATTTGTGTAGTATCAGTTCTTGCGATGGAAAACGCTCCCGATGAATTATAGACACAAAGAATTTTATTTGCCATTTATGTAACATTGTCCGAGGGATATTTACTGATGGATAAAATGGCCTGTGGCAGACGGTAAAGCCACAGCAATTTGATCACTTCAAATGTTGAACCACTACCTTAACCTGTGGCGCAATAAATTAGGTGGACGTTTATCACAAAGATCTATATCAGTTAGCAGTTTTTATATTCTAGATTCTTTAGTGTCAGTTAAACTGATTAATAAAGCATAGTAATAAAGTAATAATAGTATAAAAAATAAAATCTAGAATTTGTTATCGTTTGGCAGATTGGACAGAATGTCAAAGGCGAAATTAAAATTATTTTCAAGTACAGCATGAACTGTTAAATCTTGAACCATAGCGCTGTCCAAAAAATTAGACTTCAAGTTTAATAAATCCTTACTTTGGTTTATTTTTCCAGAACGTTGTCGGTTTAATTGAGATTCGGCTCAGTTCGGAATCAGTTTCCGATTCATTATCAGCCATATTGAAATATCAAGGGTAGTATATATAGGTAGTAAAAATGTTCTAAATACAGTTAAACGTACCTAGTATTTGTTTGAATGATCAAAATATAGCTTCAAAAGTTCGTTGATCAAGTCATGGGTTCAAATCACTTCCGGGTCACCAAGTATGGTTGATGGGTTATATCATATGTGAAAAAAAGATAGTACGATGAAATAACATACACATCTATAACCATGTCCCAATATTTATTTAAGAGAAATTAATATTTACAAATAAATGTAATGGCCAAATCGCAGTTTAGGCCCATTTTTATTTGGAAGTCTCAATGCATCAAAATTATTGTTAATAACTTTTAAAAAACTAAAAAATTTTTAACTCTTTAAATAATTTTTAATAACTTTTAACAATTATAATTATTAATAACTTTTGTTCCTTTATCTAATAATTATATTTTCTTATCTAATATTGATTAGTTGATATTGATAGTTATTAATTTATTGGGTTCCATTTCTATAACAAAAAAATTTATTTCTTGTTAAAATTGAATTGTAAGGTGCATACAATTTTTATAGTAATTATTTTAAAAGACTTATTTCCATAATAACAAATATCAATTATGTTTTTAAACTTTATCATAGTATGTAACAGTAAATACAATTTTAATTCCATGAATTTGTTTTAAAAACCTAAAATTTAGAAAATAAATTGTAAGCATTATTGTTGACATTCGCTTTAATGTGCGATACCGAAATTGTGCTACGAGTTGTCTGGTTTAGATTATTTGTATTTTGAGGACAAGTGTTAATATTTAGGGTTCCAAGTCGGGTACTACAATAGAGATTTCTTAGAAATGGATAGGATTTCTTATATTGGGCTAGTCAAAATTCTGTCATGTAATTCTCAAATATGTGTGTGCCTAATACTCAATGTCCTTCAGTGGGAGATGGATACCCCTTGAGTATCTAGTTAAGGAAGGAGGCAGCTTCCATTGTGGTGTTTACCTTGGCAATCCAAAGTAAGTTGTTTATGAATGGTTCATACTATATTTGGTTTCCAAAAATGTTTTATATCCAATTAAGGTAATGATATGATGTCTATTATGAAAGTAAATATGATGGGTATATGTGGAGATTCATAGCAAAATTTGCTAACGATTCAAATTCTACTTTGCTGAGAAAACTGGTATTTTTTTTTTTTTTTTTTTTTTTTTGTTTCTCCCTTTCTTGTTTCATAAAAAATCATTTTTTTTAATTCCAATCCTGTTGCATGCAATTTGGCGAAAATGCTTATTTTTTGTTCCTTAAAATTAGGGTCTGATAGCCGAGGGCTAGCGCTTTGGCGTTCGGTACCACAGGTTTCGGGTTCGAGTCCCGGCGGTGCCATTGATGTGTGTAGTGGTTCGAATCCACTTTAAACCGTAGGTTCCTGTCTAATAGGATCGTATAGCTTTGAGGAGTTGTTACTCCGCGTCCAGGGCTTATCTTCAAGCTACATGCACCTCCTCGGTAGTGCTAAGCGAGTAACGTCTGTGCAGCGCTTGCCTTAAGGAATCAAAGACAACTGTCCAAGTGTTTGAAAGCTGCATTAGAAAAAAAGAATGTTCCTTAAAATTTCTTCGTTTCAATTAAAATTCTGCACACTATCGCAGTTTGTTCGTTTCAGCATTTTTCTCTTCAAATGATACTCTTTTAAAAGTTTTTTTTTTAAATTATGTTACACGGAATGCGACGAAAATGCAGTTTTTTTCTTAAAATCTCTTCCTTTTCTATAAATTCGTTTCCCTGTCGTCAATTGCCCTTCTGAGCATTTTTCATTTCATAAAAACACTTCCTTTATCGTTTTTAAAATAATTTTTCGTTTTTATAGAAATTCTGCTTCACTAAATCCTTCGTTCTTGATAGGGTTCTTCAGATAAAATCGCCAATAAAACCAATGGTCTCTAATTATTTGGCCAAGTTTACTTTTTTTTTTAAGCTAGCAATAAAAGGCAGAAAATAAAAGACCAAATGATGGCTTGTTTGCTAATTGTCTAACTGAGATACCACAGAAGAAAGAATGATACATTTTAATGAGCTTTCGACAACTAATTGGAATATAAAAGATAGCCCTAGAGAAATATTTGCAGGGTTACATTTCTAAAGAATTAAATTTCAAAGACTAATGTTAAACACACAGCAAATAAAAAGAAAATTAGCTATGAAAATTCGATTTTATTCACTTGAGAAACTGATTAATCATATATTTATTGATATTGTTAATGTATTTAATTTTCATTTAATATTAAATAATTTTATCTAAGTAAAAAGTGAATACAATGACAAATATATATATATATATTTATTGATGTTCACCGTGAAGAATTCGGTGATTAGAGTTTATGTCTCTCAAGAAGGAAAATTTAAATAAATAGGGAAAAAGGATAAAGTGATCATTTATTTGTAAGGAAATTTTAGTTGCGTGCGCAATGAAAATTCCCTATTTCCCACAAATAGCGTAAAAGATATTTTCTGGTAGTATGTGCTGATCCCATTAATCTTCCGTAAATCATCGGGAAAAAGGAGTACTGATGTTGCTGATTTTAAGAGAAAGTAAATGATAAAGTTAGTGAATTGCAGAGAAAGGAGTTATTATGGCGGCTGTCCATCCGCAACCTCCTCAAGAATCACTACCACCAGGATGGGAATGCCGATATGATCCTCGAACTGGTAGACAGTAAGTTTTATTTGTCATTTTCTTATGCTAAGCACATTTAAATGACAAGCGTTATACATTGTTCTTTCTGCCCATCTGAGATCACTATTTTTTTCGTTTGTTTACGTTTTTCATCTTTAATATTTAAATTGTGTGGAATAATATCAAGAGTTTAAAATATCATAAATTTATTGTTAATTCATATGCGTATTTCAATATGTAGTACGATATGATATAATTATTTGGTGTATGAAGTATGCTGTGTATCAATTTCTGCAGATGGTTAAAAGTGAATAATGAATTGTGTGATAAATCTTCTAAACATAAAGACATAATACATACTTCAAAGTGATTCTCTTATAAAATATTATTAAAGGTCATTTTTTGAAATATATTAGACAGTTAGATTATTGTGGTAGTTATCAGTATAATAATAATAATACATAGATTATTTTTAGTTTTCCTATACTATTGTAAATAAATTTTTCGTGTTATAATACATGATTAATAGATTATTTAAATGTATGGAAATCAATAAATATCACTCATATATTAATAGATAATAAATAGTTTTTGTCCCATATTATATCAAATTTTATCATTGTAATATAATTATTTTATTAAAAAACTCTTTTTTTCATTTGATTATTTTTTATATTTCAATTGTTTTCTAATCAGATCAAATAACTTTAACATTATATAATTTCATAGTGTTTTCTTATTTGTCTATTTAGTTACTTTCTGAATCATATTGAGCACATTACTACATGGGAAGATCCTCGATTAAGACCATCAAATTTACAACAGGTATTTCAGATATATTAAATTTCACATTTATTTATAATGCATTTTTTTTTTTTATTTTGTTGTCTGAAATATAATTTTTTTATACAAAGAATATACTTTATAGAAGGTTACTGGCTTTTCTGATCAACAAATTTCTTAATAGAAAAATTTTTAAAATAAGCATTAATTTTTAAAGAAATTTTTTTTTTTTTAATATCTCAGTTAATTGTTTCTTTTATTTATTATTATTATTATTATTTGCTAATTTTTAAAATTTATAGACTGGTTTCTGTGTAAGTTACTTTGGAAATTTTACCTAGTATTATATTATTATAAATCTTGTATACACATATACACATACATATGTATATATAAAATTGTGTACAATAATATTAAATTATTTGATAAAAAGAATGTCATTTTCTTTTTTTTTTTTTTTACATTTGATTTATGATTTGTTGGATGAAACATACAGTAAAATTGGGTTGCAAATAACAATGTTTTTTTTTTTTTGGGGGGGGTTTAACAGTATGAGTAAGGCAAATGAAAACAACTTCAATGTTGGAGTGATTTTTAGTGCTTCAACATTTGCTGTATTCTTTTTTGTGATTAGGTCACATCTATGATAATTCTAACAGTTGCAAAAAATGTTAGTAATTGCCTGACTCGTGGTAACATATGCTGAAACCTGAGGTTCAAATCAAACTTTAATTGTAGATATTTACAAAAAAATTTTCAATGAAGTAATTATGCATGTTATGGTTCTCTTATATTCAAAAATTAATATTGGAGAAGGTAAAAATGCATCTTTTTATATAGTCTCCCATAAGAATTTTAAACTCGTCCTTACAAACATAAAATAAAAAGTTTCATTTCAGTGTGACAAAAATCTACCATAGTATTTAATTTCAAAATTTGGTTATTTTTCAATTTGCATTGATGCATCAATTATAAAATTAATTAAAACTATTTGATATTGCAATCAGGCTACAATGACCCTTTTACAGCTGTAGGTGGGTGGAATTCCCTGACAAATGATAGGTGCATTTATAATAACATGCATTAAAAGTGAACGTGTCTCATGCACTGAATACTGTCACAGTATTGGTGAATATTTGAAATTTATCTCAGAAATGTAGCTATGTAGATGAAAAGGCCAATTGGAAAGTTTTAGATCATCTTCAAATTATATAGTATCAACATCCTGAAAATGAAAAATGCTGAAGAAGTTCATAAATCAACGGTTCATTTTATAAATATCAGAATTCGTACATAGTTGCAGATAAATATACAGTAGTTTCCATTGGTAGTAGCTGTTTTTGTTAAAAAAAAAAAATCACCAATATTGCTAAATAACAGGAGATATTGCCACTAAATATGTTACAAATGTTAAGAAAACTAAAATTGAATCTTGGAGGAAGTTAAAGACAGTAATCCATAAAAAGCAAGAATTATATTTTAAAAATAGTTGTTAAAATATTCCTAATTAGTATGAATTTACATCCATTCATTTGTAGCATCTTTTTATTTAAAAATCTTGATTTTTTTTCAATAAAAAATGAAAACAATTTAAATAATAGTCGATAATAATTTTTTTTTTTTTTTTTTTTTTTTGTAGTAACATATTCCCAAGTAGCAATTTTTTAACATCTTTATTAATGTGTTACTTTTCTATTTCTTTGAAATAAATCTTTTATAAAATCACAATTTCAAAAAAAAAAAAAAAAAAAAATCATTAAATTCACGTCTTGAATACTCTTTGTTGAAGAGAAATTAAATGCTTTGTTTTGAATTTCTGTTGCATTTGAATAAATCTATAAGTAGGGCTAATTTTTAGTAAGAAATTTAATGTGTGATAACTTTTTAATTAAATATGATTTTATCCTCAGTTTAATGTAGAACAATGATGCAAAGACTTACGGATACCACATATATGCACAATTATTTGACAAGTGGCCACACAAGTAACAAACATATGCTAATTTTTATATATTTGTCCATATGTATATATATACAACTAACGTCAAGTAAAAATACATAATATAAAACGTCAAGTAAAAATATATAATATAAAACGTCAAGTAAAGTATATAATATAGTATAATAAAAAGTAAATAAAGAATTTAATATGAGAACGTTACACTAGTGTAGTAAATTTTGTAATAATTAGTTTTCATTAATAATGTAGTTTTAGTATTTACCAAGTTCAAAAATGATAAGTCAAATAATTTCTATTTCTTAATTTTTTGATATTCATGATTGAAAGTACTCATTTACAAATATATGCTGGTCATAATTAATAAACTAGCTATAAATGATGAATAGTATGCAATTTAAATTAAAACTACTTTTCAAAAATTTTTGTGATTTAAGACTAGTTTCATATTTTATTTAAAGGTTTAATCTGATAATTACATTAGGAAAGAAATATTTTGATTTCATTCTTCAATTAAATGACAACAAAAAATTAAATATTTAATATATAGAAACTTTAAAATTGTATTTTTAAAATATATAAACATAATTTTGTTTAACCATTTGGTAAATTTGTTTTATTAGTTAGAATCCTTTTATGTTTCCCTGCTCTGTGTCAGAGTTTTGTATCAACTGTTTTAGCATGCTCTGTTCTTTTATAACTTATTGCACGTCCCTTCACCAAATGCACCAATAATTTATTTAAATATTAATAAATTTCTATAAAAATTCATCAGTTGAAAAATTATTTTAATTACTATTAAGTTACTTTTATTATAGATGTTATTTAAATATATTTTATTCATTGCCCTGAAATCGAGAAATTAAATTAATATATACACTTAAATAAGTTATAATTAAAAATAATTTATTTAAATCACATGTATACAGCATGTTCCAAGAATAACCAAACTGATATTAGTAAAAAATGAAAAATCCATATAATCAGTGAAAAATATTTTTGTCGAGCGTTTATTCCCCCCCTTTTTTTTAATGTACTGTTAGTACTAGTCGTAAAATTATCGTTAATCATACACTAAAGACTTGTATGTGAAGCTCTTAGGAAATTTATTCTTTAGTAATGCATTTGTCTTATAAGATTATATTATGTTGTTGCAGCCCTTACTAATTTTTAGTAACATAGATGAAATTTATGCTGTTGGTGCCAGGTTAAAAATGTGTTCTTTTGAGATCTATCATTTGGCAATTATGAGTGATTTCAACAACCATTTCTATACAAGGGTGCATGAATTTTCTGCCTTGTTCATCATGAATTGTCAGATTTTAAGAAGAATGTACTTAGATGTCAAGTGTTAATATCTATTATGCTTGTTATAGGCATTTATTATGACTTGACTTAAGTCAATAATAAATGCCTATAACCAGCATAATAAATAGATGTTAATAACTAAGAAATTCTAACTAGATTTAAGTCATGGATAATATTCAAACACTTAAGTTCAATTTATAAAATTTTCTTAGTTCAATTTAAAGCCACATTTATCCGTCCAAAAATTTATTTTGGGAGAGGTATATCGACATTGCCATGAAAAGAAGCTATTTCGGCAAAATCGCAGAATAGGAGCCGCTTCGATTTGGGGTCAAAAATTCTGCGTCAAGTTGCGATTATAAGTGAAGCAAAATGCTAACAGTATATGAAATCCGAGTTACCTCAGTTGGCGACTTATCGCTCAGTTGGCGTGACAAAAGTAGCCAAATCCCAACTGCCTCTATTTTGCGATTTGGCCACAATTTCTTAAGTGTAGAATTACCACTTGGTAAAAACGAATACACTATATCAGTCTTATTTCTTCTATTTGAAACTGTTCAAAGATTGATATAATTTTTTATCAAGTTACAAAAATAACAAAACATTTAAGAAAAATATCTAAGATACCATAAGAACAATTTTTTTTTAAACCAGAATCAGGAATATCTTACATCGTTGAAAATTAATAAAATTTCAAAATTAAAAAAAGTGTTTAAAAGGTGCGAATATAATGAAATGAACAATTCTTAAAATTTTACGAAGTTATATTTATTCTCTGTTTTTGTTTTGCAAAGTATTTGACTCATTCTTCACATACAGATATATTTTTATATATGCATAGCAAACATAGTCCATTTAAATTCGTTTCAGATATACTGTTTCTTTTTAAGTATTTCATAGTTGAAAACGGTCTTTCGACAGTACAAGTTGATTAAAATTTTATGGATGTTGGGGAAAATATGTATGTTGTACTCTTTTAAAGCTTCTATAGCAATTAATCTAGTCTTATTTTGGCAAAATTTCTCTTTCCAAAGGTAGTCAAAATACTAATACTACAATCTGACAAATCTGAAAAATATGTTTCTTTCAATAATTCTGATCTATTTTCATTTGTAGTTATGAGGTAATTCTACTGCAGGATTAAAAATTTTAATGAATTGCTTTGTGTTTGTGAATCTTTCTTTAAGATGTAAGATTACAGCATCCAAAAATTGCTATCCTATAAGATTCGAAGGATTCTGCTGGAATATTAGAATGTTTTTCCGCTAGTCATGGAAGAACAGATCGATATTTCTTTTTATTTTTTGTTTCAAAACAAATTCTAATTTTAGGAAAATAGAATTGAAAACTTTCTTTGCTTGACTGCGAAGAATTTCAAGTTTTTTACAATATCGTCACGCAGTTGAACTACCTTAGTGAGGTTCACTGCCTAAGATTGCAAAGTCTTAGATAAGGGTAACGTTAGAGAAAATATTTTTATATCGAAAATAAAGTAACGATAAAATTGGAACTTCTCAATTAATTTAAAAGAATGTAGGCAAAACAAACGAATCCTTGTAATGCCATTTTTCTATTAATTCAAAAGCATAAATCAAAGGATAGAGTAATTCCTCTTTCACCATAATAGAATCATATCACTCTATCCATGCGTAGGAGGTATTTTTTTCCAATGCTTCTTTCCTGGAAGAAGGGCACAGTTCTAATACTGTTCTGCAAAACATTATTTGTTTTAGGAGTATTCATAAATAAATAACATTTTTCCCTGACACCGCCGCAGTTACGAATATATCAATTTGGCATGCATCTAAAATAGCTAAATTTAGAGAATGAGAAGTGCAATAATATACGTATAATGATGGGAATTTTTCTCTTATTTTAGCTTGTACTGTATTGAATGCTCTAGAATGGCAGCAGCAACCATCATAACTCTTATTGTAGATTAATACGGAGATCCTTGGCTGCGTAGCGGCCATTAGCTCCATTGTAAAATTTTGAAACATAGATGTGGTCTCATGCCCTTTTAGTTAATAAGAAAAATAGATAATTAAATACCATCATATCTTTGGTCATTTATATATTATTTTCTAAAAGTTAGTAAAAGTGTGTTTGCTAGATTTTCTCCACGTGTTTAAAATATTGGCACAAGCTGTAAAAATTTCTCAACTAAACATGTTTGTGAAAATTGCAACACCATGAAGGACTTACGCGAGTGAGCTGAAATTTCAGGAAATGCAAATTAGCGCATGATATGCAAATGATTAGAATTTTAAGTCCGTAGCGCATGCGTAGGCTGAGCAGCGCCCTCTGAACGGCGGATGGATCCGAATAAATAGACGGCTGTAACGAGGCGTGTATGGTTATCGGTGGTTATCTGCTAGTGGTAAACGTTAGCTCAATCGTTACTTATGCCTCTTCGACGAAAGAGAGCGAGATTTGAGCAACTTACAGAGTTTGAACGGGGAGAATCATCGGCTTTCGTGGAGCTGGATTGTCTTATCGTGCAGTAGCCGCTCGTGTGCAGCGTAACAGCAGCACAGTGATGCGTCTTTGGAAGCAGTGGACGGACGAGTGTCGGAAATCCGGGAGTGGACCCCGAAATTTGACGTCAGCTCGTAATGATAGACACCTGGTCCGCATGGCGCTGACGGACCGTACAGCTTCCTCTAGACAATTGCCAGCACAGTGGTCAATAGCTACAGGTGTTTCATTGTGTGCTTCATCAATTTGTAGACGTCTGCTGCAGCGTGGACTGCGCGCAAGAACTCCTTTATACAAGATCCCTCTCACGCTAAACCATCGCCGCCTGCGGTACAATGGGCCGCTCACCATAGAGACTGGCGTGCTGAGTGGCAGCATGTCGTGTTTTCTGATGAATGCCGCTTTAATTTGTGATACCATGATGGCCGCATTCGTGTCAGACGCTATGCCGGTGAACGCCACCTTCCGGAGTGCATTATCGAACGAACACCCATAGTTATGGTCTGGGGTGTCATAGCATATCATGGACGATCTCAATTGCTAAGAATTGTGGGCAAGCTGAACAGCAACCGGTACATCAGTGAAGTTCTACAGACCCCAAGCTGTTCCCTTCCTTCAAAGCTTGCCAGGCGCTGTATTTCAACAGGACAATGCCCGCCCTCATATCGTTAGGACTGTTCAATCCTTCTTTGCAACTCGGCAGGTACAGCTTCTTCCTTGGCCTGCGTATTCCCCGGATATGTCGCCGATTGAACATGTGTGGGATTTCGTTGGTCGGCGGCTCGCTCGTGATCCTCGTCCTGTTGCTTCTGCAGACGAACTTTGGATGCGCATACAAACAATATGAAATGCTCTTCCTCAGGCAGACATTCAAAATTTGTTTGACTCCATGCCACGTCGTGTAGCAGCACTTATTGCGACGCGTGGTGGCTACACAAAATACTGATTCCGATCTCTTGTTATTGTTTGTTTGCTTTGAACATTTAATCATTTATTTGTACCACTACCACTCAACTGTGTATTAAATTTCATTCAATTATGACGATTCCTTCATGGTGTTGCAATTTTCACAAACATGAGTTTAGTAAGGTTTTGTTTTGCCCACTTTCTATACATCTTAATGAGATGTATAGAAAGTGAGACTGCAAATTTACTTTTAAATCAATTTTTTTAAATTTTTTCGTTTGCAAGCGTGTATAATTTCGTTTTGTATTTTAAGTGACATATGTGATGCATTATTAGCAAATGATTTTAAATGCTCTTTTAGCATTTCAATTCCTGCATCAATTTGGAATTTAAGCAATTAATGGAAATTTCCATCGTGATATGTTTCTTGTTTTCATCTGTTCCGAAAATTTTAGCTGTAATCATGATGACATTATAAAGAAAGTCCATTTGTGCCACAGTGGTAACTAACATAGATAATCTTTTTTAAAAAGTGCATATAGTTTTTGAAAATAAAACTTTTTGGTTTTAACTGACGTGTTAAACAGAATACCCATTTAAAAAATCTAAAGAGTCTGCTAACTTTTTTTTTTTTATCACATGTATACATACATGTTTTACATACACAAATTTGATTGATAATATTACGATTAAAATTATGAATTTAATTACCTATTTTTGACAGAAGTACTGAAAGATTGTATGTTAAGATTATGAAATCTCGAACTAATTATATATAGACACTATTGTAGAAAAAAAAAATTGCCTGAAAAAATTCTTTTAAACTAATTATGGTTGCAATTAAACGCTGTCATATTTAAAATGTCTTTTTGAAAAATAATACGGCTAGCAGGCAAAACTTACTTTAGAAATTATGACAAAAATAAAAATAAAAGATTGAAAACTCAGGTAGGTCCTATTCAGACTATAAAATTGAAATTCGATTTTCCTGCCATTGCTGAAATTTGTCCCAACTAATTAGACATTAGGTTTGTTGGTTTTTTGGAGGGCGGGGTTCACTTGATTCAATCTGTGCGTAACAAGTGAAGTTGAGTTGAAAGCTATTGCACTGGTTACTATACACACCAAATTGAATGTTTATACGGATGGATCCCGCCTTTCACAAGGAGAAAATGCGGGAGCTGATGTCTTCTCTGACTTGTTTGCATTTTATTCGTCCCTTTACCATACAATTTGATGGAGAGGCGGAGGCCATTAGGATGGCATCTCAACAACTGATTTCTGGGTGCCAGAGTTTTGATAATGCTGTTATTTTGTCATACTCTTTCTCAATTTAGGCTATCATCTCTCTGAGGCCATGTTGACTTGCAAAGAACTAAAGACTGTATATTTAATTCTAAGTTTTTGCAAAATCCACATAAAAAATTTATTTTGCAATGAGTTCCGGTTCACTGTGGAATATATGGCAATGAAATGTCCGATTTTCTGTTTAAAAGGGGAATCAAAATCCTACAGATTCCATGCGATCCCATCCCTTATTCAACTATAGTGCGAGTAATAAAAGAACGCATGCATGCATACAGACTTCCGATGCAGGCAAGAAGACTAAATAAAGGAAAAGTGTTGGCGGGAATATCTTTTAAATGTTCCAGTTGCTCCTATACGATATGCTGTTGAAGCTTTTTCGATTGCAGACTGGGTATGATTGCCTTGCAGGACATCTATTTAGATGTAACAACTTTTCGTCCGATTATTGTAGATTATGCAGGAGATACACCGTTATGGATGCATCGCATCTTAAAGAATGCCCTGAGGTGTCTGGAGATTTATACGATAGATATTTGGAGTCAAGAGAGAAAA
Organism: Caerostris extrusa; assembly: GCA_021605095.1. Lineage (NCBI taxonomy): Eukaryota > Metazoa > Arthropoda > Arachnida > Araneae > Araneidae > Caerostris > Caerostris extrusa. The sequence goes on along the minus strand of BPLR01018060.1, from coordinate 130,249 downwards.
AGATCTCCGGACTGGCCGACTTGTGTTGACTTTTGACATTTATTAATTATAATTATTTTTTGTGATTTGTTTTTTTTCATGTATGCAGATGTTTTTGCCTTATTTTTGAAGGAATGATAGCCCATGTAGAAGGAGTTTGTAAGATAGTGTCCTGTTGGAGACAAATTTGGGATTAAAGATGCATTGAAATATGTAGTTCGTTCAAGGGTTTGCAACCGCAATGTTAGGATGTAAGGAAATCGGCCATTTTAGATGTGGTACTGAGTGACTGGATCTCAGATATATAGAAAGGAAAGAGGATGTATTGTAAGATAAATGTTTTAAAATAGAAATTTTCCCATTAAGTGGTATAAATAGAGTTTACCAGTTTCTTTGGGAAGAATCGGTATAGGATTCCAATTAGGGTGACATATCGCAAAATGTAGTGCGGTGTGATAGAGTATTAATTTTATTTAGTTTGTTGCTACTTGATGTTCTGTGTTCCACATTTGAGCTTGTTGCGAATCGTTGAATTGATTATTTTAATTATGTGTCAAGGTCTAAATCGGAAAGAATCTGCTGCAATCATTTTAACAGCATTTAATTTATTATTATTTTCTTTTTTTTAAATATGTGAAGTTGATATAAAATGAGGTTATAAGGAAAAAAATAAAGCTTAAAAAAAAAATCTGTTTTTTCCATTCTATATTTGAATTATTACATTGAAAATATTCACTGCCTCATGTTTGTTACATTTTAAAGAAAATGTCCATGTCTCGCACCATTGTGTTGTTTTATGAAGAAATATTTGAAGGTGAAAAGCTTTTAAAAATTTATTACTACTGCTAAGCAATAAAATATTATCAACATAATCGAAGCACTCGATATGTTTTGAAATGATTTTGAAAATGCATCTCATGTAAATTTTAAATGAAAAGCATTTTGCTGTTGTCTTACCTTGCTTGAGTGGACAAAATTTTCATTGAGACACATACTAGCTACTTCGTTCAATGAAAAAAAGAAAGAAAAAAAAAAACATGTATTTGATGAAATTGTTTTATCTAGTACGCGACTATACCTTTGATACCTGGTTGCAGTATTTAAGCTTTAAATCGTCACTCCAAACAAAATCGTGTGCAGAAGATATGTCCAATTTCAAATGAAGGAAATTTTTTTTTCTCTTATTCATGGCTTCAATAATTCTATAATGTATCAATAAGTGTAACTGCTATCTTAAAATAGAATTAATCCTGAATGATGCTAATTCAATTGTTCTATGGTAGAGAAAGAAATAATTCTATGAAGAATTAATCTTTCGAAAATTTTGCTTAATATTAAATTTTAAATAATTGGCTCGTTTTTTAGTATTGTTGTTGGAATTATCTGAGCTACTTCGGGTATGTAATCCGTGAAACCAAATATTGCTCAGTATTGATTCATTAATAATGGAACGATTGAAATGAGATGCATATAAATTGGCTTAGATATTTGAACCCGTATTTGCGGTGGTAGGTGTATTTATGATTTTATTACTGTCAGGAGAGAGTTTTCTGTTGGGGATAGTTTTGATAATTTTGCTATTGTAATTAATTAATGCAGACAGTGTTCCAATATTAGCTGAAATATTAGACTTTTCAAGTGAGCCGGATTTTATTTATATATAATAAGATGCAGCATTAACAATTTCACCTTTGAGAGGTGTGATATTGTAAAAATTAATCTTTTTTTTTTTTAATTTTTAAAATTGTTCAAATGAAGGAATGAAATTCAGAATATGTTTCACAAGTTTGCCCATGGTTTTGATATCATTTAAAGATTGAATTTCTTTTAGGCCATCTGATTGATTCTCTGAGAGCTTTGTTTATGCTTTTTAATTGAATAATTAGTTGTATTGAGATATGATTGCTGTCGTATAGATCTGAATGTAAAAGAAAAAGTTTCTGAGTAATTGCATTGAATATAGTAAAGTTAATAAATGAGGAGAAAGAATGAATCATATGTGCATTTAAATTATTATCTGGAATCAACTTGATGAGTATGTTTGAATTAATATTTGAAGTTAAAAAAAAAAAAAAAAAAAAAAGCAACCCAAACGATGTTAAATCAATTAGTGTAATGTAGCATCCAGCCATTCTGTGGCGGGAATGGCTTTTAGAAGAATTCATATTAGTGACAATAACAGTTTTGTGTGGATGGTGAATTCGAACTGTCGACTACTCCTCTTAATTGGCCTCTTGTTTTGTTTCACCATTTCAAAATGTTGTTTTGCTTTGTCGCATCTCTAATCAGAAAACCTTTTTGTATTGTGAAAATAATTATTTTAATTGAAAGTTGTCTTTCGATCGATTGGTTCATCCACCGCTGGATCCATGGATCACTCCATCCATTATGTTTGGATCGAATGGTCCATGTATTTTTATAAGATGGTTGATTAATAACCGCGCCTTTATTTTAAATGTATAGATCGAGCCTAAATCATTTGTTTAAGACAAAATAAAATTACGATTAAAGTTTGTTCAAAATAAAAATTTGTTATTTTATAATAAAAAAGTTCTTGTGCCTTGTCTAATTTTCTGCTTTAATTTTTTTTTTTTTTTTTAATTTGCTGACAGTGAATTAGCAAAGAAGTTAGTGATTTTTGTAACGCTTTGTGTGGATATTGTAAGAGCCGATCCAGCATGTTAGATGAAAGATGCAAATGATTCTTCCAGGGATTTCATCTGCATATCGTACATTCCTTTTTTAATAATTGCGTTTTCATCTTCATCTTTTTGTTTTTTCTCACTTCATCTTTTTGTTTTTTCTTTTTTTTTGTTTTTTCTTTTTTTTCTTCATCTTTTTGTTCATATTCATCATCGCGTTTTCATCTTTTTGTTTTGGTGACATGGTTAGAAAGTTACTAACTATGCTAAGCTGTTGTGCTTTCGCTGAATAAAAATTTATTTTTCGGATGTTAAAGATGTCTGACTTCGATGAAAGCTGAGGTTTAAACTCTTAACCTCTTGATGCTCTTGGCCACATATGTGGATATTTATTTTTTTTATAATTATAATTAATATCATTAATAAACGCAAAAGTTTGATAGTAAATTATTCACTACAGAATCTCTCAACAAGAAAAATACTGTTTATAGTAAGGAATATGAAAATTGCGTAAAGCAGTGTTCCAACTGTCAGTGTTGTTAGATTATTTGTACAAATCTTTAATATTTCATAAAAATAATACCAGATATAGCAAATATATTTAGTTTCAATAAATTAATAATAATAAATCATTTATGCCTGGAATGAATGAAATCATTTCACTTATTACTATTAACGCTCAGTGGCCACAAATGCTTTTTGTTAATAACTATAACCCAGACATTGTACTACTACAGGAAACGCTTTTAAAAATCTGATCATTCTCCTAATTTTTCTGGTTACATTTTCTATCGCAATGACGGACCACAGAGTCCTGTCTCTGGTGGCACTGGTATTTTAATAAAGAATAGTATTCCACACGCTCATGTTCCGTCTCCAATTCTCCATGCAATTAAAACTACTGTTGTATCTCTCAATTTTCTAAATTTTCCATCTTTGACAATTGCATCTGTTTATGTTCCAAATAATGTTGCTTCCTCTAATTTCATTCATGATCTAAATGTTCTTTTTTCCTATAGTAGTAGCACCATTTTGGCTGGTGATTTTAATGCTAGACACACTCAGTGGGGTTGTTATAATAGAAATAATACTGGTAGACAATTAGCTGCTTATGCTCATAACTCTGATTTTGATATTCTAGCTCCTAACTCTCCTACAAGATTTAGTAATTATTCTGCCTCTACTATTGACCTTGCAGTCACGAAAATTTTCATTTTAACTACACCATTTCTTCTCTTAATGAGCTTTCCTCAGATCATAATCCTGTAATTATTAAATTTAACCTTTCTTATCCTATTATCTCTGTTAAAAGCAATGTTAGAACTTGTTGGACAACATTTTCTTCTTTAATTGACTTTAATTTTAATTACTCGATTCACAAACTTAACAATGCTGCTGAAATTGATGACGCTACAGAAAATATGACGAAAATAATTACTGATGCTTACAATGCTGCCTCGAAACAAATTAATACTAACAATCGTGGTTATCTTCCTCCCACATTAAAACCTTAATCACTAACCGTAATCATGCCCGTAAACCTGGCAAATCTTTCGTGATCCACAAATTATCACTCGCAGACTTTACTGAGAAGAGCTATTGCTCGATATAAATATGAAACTTGGGATAGATACCTGCAAACCGTAAACTGCGAAGATGGTTCCTTCTGGTCTTGTCCCAGGACTTTTAAACGTAAACGTTCTCACATTCGAACCCTAGGCTCTAACAATTCACTGGCCACCACTGACAGTCAAAAGCTGAGGTTTTAGCTGACAGCCTTCAGGAACAGTTTCTTGAGAACAACATTAATAATCATGATATAGAAAATCTCGTTGAGTCCACTATCACAAATTTTATTAATACTTACTTGTCAAGTCTCTGAAATTCCTATCACTAAAGCATCTTTCGTTATTAATTGCATTTCCTCACTGAAAATTAACAAAACTCCTGGCATAGATAAAATTACTAATAAAATGTTAAAAACCTTCCTTTCAAAATAATACTTGAGATATGTAAAATTACTGATTCTATTCTTCATACTGGTTATTATCCTAAGTCTTGGAAAACAGCTAGAATTCTCCCAATTCTTAAACCTGAAAGGACCCTACTTCTCCTATTAGTTACAGACCAATTTCTTTACTCTCTTCTATTAGTAAACTAATTGAAAATGTCATCCTGAACCTTCTTAAAAATGAGTCAAATCAAAAAGAACCTTCTCATCCCACAGCAATTTGGATTTACAGAAAAACTTTCTACAACTCATCAGCTCTACAATCTCACAGAAACTGTTGCTGAAGGATTTACCTGGAAATATGAAACTGCTGCAATTTTTCTTGATGTGGCCAAAGCTTTCGATAGAGTGTGGGTTAATGGATTGATTTACAAACTCATTTCTTACAATTACTCTCCTTATTTGATTCAAGTAATTCGTAACTATCTTTCAGACAGACACTTTGTTGTCGCAGTAGGGAATACTGATTCCTCAATTCGTGATATTCACGCTGGTGTGCCCCAGGGCTCTATTCTAGCTCCTTTCCTCTATAAAATCTTTATCAACGATATTCCACAAAAGAACAATATCAAAATTAGTCTTTATGCTGATGACACTGCAATCTTAACGCAAGGCCGAAAAACTTGCACTATCCAGGAAAATTTGCAAAATTATATCATTGATTTAGAAAAATGGCTCATTAACTGGAAGATAAAATTAAATGTGGACAAGACTGAAGCAGTTCTTTTCACTTGCAAAAATCCTATAACCCTCCTAATATTAAAATATACAATAATTATATCACCTGGTCTAAAGAAACTAAGTACTTAGGAATTATCCTTGATAGTAAACTTAACTACAGATCGCATATCTACAACCTTAGAAATAAATTCAATACCCAATTTAGAATTCTCTACCCTTTAATCAATAGAAATTCAGCTTTTACCTCTTAATCTCAAAACTCTAATATATCTCTCTTATCTTCGTCCAGTATTAGCTTATGCAAGCCCAGTTTGGGGTTCTGTCGCGCGTACAAATTTTGAAATTATTCAAAGGCTTGAGAACAAAACTCTCAGAATGTTAACGAATTCACCCTGGTACTTTCGTAATGACGATATTAGACGAGCTCTCTCGATTCCAAGTTTAAGACAATTTGTTCACAAAATTTCTACTAAATTCTATAATGATATGCGAAAAATTAATAACCCTGTATTAAATATCCTACAAAATTACGATTATGATATTTCTTCCCGCAAACATAGCAAAAGACCTCGCACTGTTCTAAATATTTTAAATGTAATTCCTTACAACTGCCTAGACGAAAAAAGTTCGGCTTTTCTCCTAATTTGTCATTCGGTGTTATTACATGCAACTAATTCCATCAACATCTACATTTTTGATATTTTTCATTTTATAATTTTATTAAATAAATAATTTTTTTTTAAAAAAAAAAAGGGCATTTAATTATCTATTTTGCTTATTAACTCAAAGGGCATGAGACCACCGCTATGTTTCAACATTTTACAAAGAAGGAGCTAGTGGCCGCTACGCGGCCAAGGATCTCCGTAATAATCTACAATAACAAATGCTTTTTGTGCATTTTTATTGTTTTCCCCATTTTTTTTTTTTCTTCTTCTTCTTTTTTTTTTTTTTTTTTTTTTTTTTTTTAATTCCCATCAATATAAAATTAATAAATCGTAATTAAAAAAAAAAATAATAAAATTAAGTCATTTTTTTCCCTCACTATAAAAAATCACCCATGAAGAAATTAAATTATGAAATTTTAATTTTTCGTAGTATTTTAGTATAGTTCCTATGTGACTTTGTGAGGGCCTCGACATTGGATACATTTATATGATTGGCAGGGACAAGTAGGATATAGATCTGCACAATTCTCACATCTTGCCCCTTCTCATTTTTGGTCTTATTTGATGGATGTGTAAAGGAAAAACAAATTTTTACACTGTCTCATGTTATTGGTGATTGTATTACTATCTGTCTCATTAGCCATAAGTTTAAAGTTTTTATGAAGTTTGCTGCCATAGAGGAACTCGAGAACAGTTTTTACATTGCCTTGGTTGGGATTAGTTCCTAACACTATTGGTTGGTTAGATTAGGTTGGATTAGTTCCTGTGCAACCCTAAATACATGAATTTCATTTTGTTCATCTTTAAAGTGTTAATTCATTTAAGACTACATCATATATAAAATTCGCCAGTTAGATCGTATTTTTTCGCCCTTCACTGAAATAAGTTGCCCTATCGTCATGATTGCTTTGATTTTGGCAAATTCACGAACTGTATCTGAATATTTTGTGACGATAACAAGTTTTCCTTTTTGGCTATTTATAGATGTTTCATGTGTTTGAGAATTGCTAACTTTGGAAAAAGAAGTAATTTCTTAAGGTTTGGTGATTGTTCCTCCAAGAACCGAAAAATTAAAATGAAGGAATAGGCTCTTTTTGAATGATGTTGGAAAGTCTGAAATGATATATTGAGCAAGTGAATGGAAAACAAGGCCCATTGAAATTGAACATTCATGGCAATATATGCTGTGGTATGAAAATGCAGTTCTTATAATCTACTATAATTTAAAGTGAACGATATTTACAGGAAAAAAGAAACTAACAAAATAAGTTTCTTATCTAAATTGAATTACTAACAAATAATAAAAAAGCATATTAAGGGGGAGGGACTGCAGATTCACAATTGGCCCATAGAATCCAGCTATTGGTTCATCTCAATTGGCTCATAGAACCAGCTACGTCATTTCTGCCCCTCTTTCATTATTTAAGCTGGCAGGTATTTTTATAGTGAATTTACAATTAATAAAAGCATGCATTATTGCAAATTGCTTTATAATCTCAGATAGTGACAAAATGACTCATATGATATGTTTTAAACACAAGTTGCTCACATAACAGTGTTTATTTCATGATAAAAATAAGGGGCGTAAAAACAATTTCCCTTTAATTTCTGTTCAATTTAAAGAGTGCTACTTCTCTGCACAAGTACTTAAATATGCTGTGTATTTTGTTAGCATTAATATATTATTCACACTTGAATATAAATTAGAAAAAAAAGTTCTTAACATTTTTCAAACACTGTGTTTTTTTAAAAATTATATAACAAAATTTTTTAAATTGTAACTGTAATGAAAACTAAATTTTTTGGATAAAATAAATATTAGATTTTTTTTTTTTTATATAATTATTGAAAGAAATTAAGAATTAAATATAAATACTCTTTCAAATACTTAGCATTTTGTTAAATAAAATCAGCAAATAAATTATCTAAAATTGATATGAAATATTTGTATGATAAATTATCTAGTTAATTGTTGACATGTTTTATAAGTTAAAACTGAAAGTGCTAAAACTAAAATTTATTGCTGAAAGTTCTTTTTTGCACATTAGGCTTTTACACAATTTAGTATGATGTTTTGTATTGAAACATAAAATACAGTAGTTTCATATCCCTAATATGGCATTTTAAGCTTCTTTTATCACACTCAAGTTGTTTAAATCTGAAATTTGAGCATAAATGCTGCTTATGTGATAATAAGATATTTTGGTAATCATATACCTATCTGCTACCGAGAATTTTGGAAGATTAAGAATTTTTGAGTTTTTAGAATTAATTTTGTATAGAGGAATAAACATTTGAAAATATATTTTGTAACTTTAATTTATTTTGCCCTTTAACATACAAAATAATCTTTAATGCATTCTTTAAATGTGATCATATTAATATAGGAAATCCACACACTTTATATTAATTTAATTATTTTTAGCATTTTTCTTTTGATTGAATTTTATTGAATATATGTTATAAAAAGTAAAATTGCCAAATGAATTCACTTTCATGTGATTAAACATCAGTTTTATTGCATATGACATATCAAATTCAGTGGAATAGGAAACAGTTTTTGCCAAGCTAAATTTATACTGTTATTTTATGTTTCAAATGTTATTGTTTTATTTATGTTAAATACATGACATTTTTAATTTTTTTTTAAGTTCTTTAATTAAAAAAATCATTATTTTTTATTGCAAACAAAAGAGTTATGAAAGTTCCCCCATGTGAGTTATTTTCCCTTGTTTATATGTTTTCCCCAGGGTTCATATGCAAAGTATTATCTCTACGGAACAGGAAGGCCATCTACAGGACCAGTCAAGGTGAAAAATTATCCCCGTGTGCATGCATTTGTCCCTTTCTGTCTCGTATATTATTTTATTTACCCTAAGCATGGATCATTTTATTCTTTTCAGTGCATCCAAAATTGTAGAAGCTGTCCAACATTTTATTTATTTACTTTTCAGGTGTTAGATGTTTCTTGATTTTTAACGAAAATTTATGATCTAAATATTGTGTATATATTTTGTTTCAACTGTGTTTTTATAGTTTATTAATTATTTATATTTTTTAAAAAGAAAAATGACTTAAATATATATGATTGTTTGTTTTGTATGCATGTTGCATTTTAAAAGTGTTGTTTAAAATTGTTTTTTCAGTTATTGAATAAAATTTTTAGTTTCACTAATTATATCCTTTATTTCACTAATTTATCATTTATTGAGTTATATCCTAATGCATACAAATGAATGGACAATTTAAAATGAAAATGTTAGAGACTAAAATTATAAAGATTTTATTAAAATAAATTTGTTCAAGTAAATTATGTAATTTGTGTAATATTTAAAATTGCATGAATAGCATTAAAGCTAAGAACTTTATGATAGTTTTGGTTTAATTTCATTTTATATGTCTTTTTCATTTATATATTTTTAATTAAAAGTTTGAAAGAAACATTATATTCTTTATGTTTATATAAATAAATGTTTTTTAGTTTTTCATTTTTTGTAAAGATATAAGAAAGGAGAATAATTAAGAAAGAATGTTAAGTCACTATAAAAACAGAAATATTAATTATATTAGGTAATTTATATTTCTTCAAAGAGAATTAAAATCTATATACATTTATTTAAAAAAAAATTATAATTTTTTTTTTCAAAAAGTGTTTTTACAAGATGTTTATTTGAAATATTTTTTTTAATTAAAGCATTTATATTAAGAAAAATATATTGAATAATTTAATTATTAAAAATCATTATATTAAATTATGTTTATTTCTAAATACAAATAGAAATAATTCTACATTAATTTTATATAATAAATTATATATATATATATATATATTCTCATTTAAAATTTTTTTTTTTATTGCATAAGAAAATATTCAAAAGCGAAAATCAACAATTACTTTCAATTAAATAGTTTAATTAAAGGATATGTTGACTAAAGATGATTTTAATTTTATTTTTATTTATACATTGGAAAATTGCTTAATTAATATCTTTGATTATTTTTTTTCTTCTTAATACTTCAATACTAAAAATTTTTTCTTGATTTTATTTAATTAGTTTAAAATAATTAAATATATTATTTGGAGGAATCTTCTACGATATAATTTTATTGGGAGGGTCAAAAAATAATTATCAAGAAATCATGAATTCAATACTAGAATGATACATCATTTAGGATGGGAAAACAGTATTTGTTCATGCAATGTCCATATAAGTATTTATATATTTATATTTTTTTCATTGAAATCATTAGTTTTTTTTGTTTAATAGATAGAAATTTAAATAGATAATCATAAAAAACGTTGTATTAAAATATAACTTTTTCTTATTACGCGACAAAATTTATACTTAAAGTCAATTATATCAAAAAAAAATTTTAGCTGTTTTATAATTTTTTTCCGAACTTCGAAATTTTTATCAAGATAATTTTGAAGTTCCTCATAAATTAATTTTATGTATCAAATAAAAAAAAAAATTTTAAGTGCAAATTTCTAAAAGAAATTATTTTATTTTAAGTATGAATTTTTCATTAAAATTAAAGGAAAATTTCTTATGATTAAAATAAGCAAACATCTGTGGGTTTTATGAAAAAAAGAAAAGAAGAATTTTTAATTTAATAATAATATTTTATTAATTTGAATAAAATATACAAAATTACTTTCTGTTTTTCTTTAACCTTTATAAGTCAGACTAAAAATGTAAGCTTTGAAAGAAAAAAATATTGTATCAAAACATGAAATATGTTAATATATTTATATGAATGCTTCTTAAAAATATTTCATATTTCTTTAAGTTTGTTTCCCTTATAGTTATCCGAACTATAAGGGAAACAAACTTAAACTTAAATTGTGATTTTCTCTTTAAAACTTCAACATGTATTACATTTGTTATTTAAAATAGTTAGTTAGTTTTTACAGCTATTAATTGTCAAAGCATTATAATCCACTTTTTTTGACAATTGATTAATTTATTTTTTCTGCTCATTTCATTTTAAATGAGAAATATTTTTAAAGCACTTAATGTATTCAAGTTTTTATTAAATTTACCATTATAAATGAAGTAAATCTTTTAAGCTATTTTTAATTTTCAGTGAAAAAAAAAAAAAGAATTTTTAAAATTTTCATATATTATAAAACTTATGATTTCAAAAAGCTTGTTTTTTTAATCATTTATTTTAAAAATAAATTAATCTTTCTATCAAACTTCTTTTTAAATATTTTATTTTATATTAGATATTTTATCTGTAAATTATATTGATCACTATTTTTTATTTATTCAACTATCAATGATGAAAACTCATCATTTTTCATGATTTGACATTGTAATATTTTTCAGAGTTACCCACCGTATTATGGATCTAGCCACTATTCAATCACAGTCACTTCTCCTCCACCACCCCCACCTCCACCTATGGGTTCTCCACCATCTAGTCAGATGACAAATGTTCGATACATAGAAGAAGAGTACTCCTCTGTAAGAATATTTTCAGCATTTCCATCCATTATAATTTAACATTTGATGCTTATTATCATAATTTTTATTAAATATATTTTTAGCTGCTTTTACTTAATGTATAGCAGTAAGTACTGGGTTATTATTACAATGGACAAGAAAATTTATTGAAATTGTTAAAAATATTATTAGTAATACTTTTTCATATTTTTCTGAAACAAAGATATTTATTATATTAAATATTGATAATAAATAAAAAAAATAATAATTCTTTTGAAATAAATATAAAACAAATTTTATTTCCTTAATTTTATATTTTATAAATAAAATATTATATCTTTTTTTTTATAAAAGAAAACAGAGTTCCACGTACTTAGAAATATCAATAGAAATTTATAATTATTGTACTGAAAAAAAAAACTTTAATTTTATGAGGAATATTATTCATAATTTTTATGATTTATCCTAAATACTTGTTAATAATATGTATGGTTTTAAATAAACAGACATCTCTTAAAATACTTATACTATGCATAATCTGAAATTTAATATAAAAATGGATTTTTTTCTCCATAGATATTGTTTGCTGTTATTTTAAATGTTGTAAAATAACTTCTATATATAGGTATGAAATGTTTTTTTTTTTAATGGTTAGGGTTAAATTAATTTTGGGTGTAATATTTCGGTACTTACGTATTAACACTACCACAGCAGAAGTTGCGCTAATGCGCCAATAAAGAGCTATCAATGCGCCAATAAAGAGCTGTCAATGCGCCAAAATAGAGACTGTTTTGAATCAATGTTAAACTCTAAATCGGCCCATTTTCCACCGAAATCTGATTGACTACTTTGTTTTTAAATAAAGTGTTTTGAATTTTGAAAGTGTTTTGATTTTAAATAAAGTGTTTTATACATATGATTTGTCACGAAAATTTTAAGCGTAGATTGGCGCCACTTAAAAAACCGCCAAATCTGTAGCTGCGGTGGTGTTAATACGTAAGTACCAATATTTCTGCCATAAAACTTCATGCTTGATATTGCTTTGCCTTTCTTTCACAAGCTTAAGCCACAGCATTTCTTTGCTTTCAATAGGGATCTGGTGGAGGCTATTACACCCTCGACTTTATACTCAGGTGATGATGCCATTCTATTTTTATTTCATTACTATTTGTATTTTTATTAAATGTTACTTTCTTGCTTGTTATAGGCTATTCTTTCCCCAAAGTTTTTGTCATTTAATAACTAATTTATAATGATTGAGATGTTAATTGGGCATTCTATTTATTCATGAATTTGAAACTTTTTTTTTTTTTTTTTGCTTGTCATCAAAATTGACACAAACTATTTTAATTTCTGTTCATATTTGACACAGTTACATATGAAATAGATAATAAGTAATAAGAAAAATTGAATTCCAAATCCAGTAATTTTGAAATTTTTTTTAAATAAAATCTTGACCTATGAAATACACTTTTTAATCACTGTGAATTTATAAATAGGTAAAAATACAATAAAATTTAAGTAAAATCCAATTGGTGAAAGCCAATTAAAATTAGCAAACTGTCTTACAAAGTACATTATATCTTTAATAATTTTTTTTAAACTGCAATTTAACAAATAGGATTTCACATTTAATTAATTAAATATTATGTATATGTCATATCTTATAAACAGATGTAAAATAACTACTGCTTGGGTTAATTATTGTGCATTTTATAATTAATTCAGATAGATTATCTTTATCAACAGCAAACTATACTGTAAAAATTTTTAAGTTTTTATGCTATTTTTATTTTATCAAATATCCCAATAATAAAAAAAATATTTATATTAATATTTATCTTTCTCATAAGAAATTTTATTTGTATTATTTTTTTTCTTTTTATCAAGCAGTGTATTTATATTTATTATCTTTCCTCAAAAAAAAAAAAAAAAAAAATACATTGTGTTAAAAAAATTAATCTTTAGGACATTATTTATAAAAGTTTAAATGTTAGAAAAGAGGGACATTGATGATATTGAAAATTATAATTGCTATAATTAAATATACTAGTTAATGTAAATGTATTTTCTATAAATATTTCTGTTATGTTATGTGTATAAAAAAAAAAAAAAAAAAAAAAAAAAAACTATGTAATATTTTTCAATCCTTTAGTTTCAAAAATTAATGCTTAAATGCTACATGCCTTCTGTCAATCGCTTGGTTGTCAGCAATTTTAAATTTGTTCTTGATTGTTCTATATTGAACACATTTATAGGAATTATTATTTTTATCTTTCCTCTATTAAATTTCTTTTATTTGAAAGTGATGACATTACAGTATTTAATGTATATTTTATAAATTTTTGGATTGCTTTCTTAATGCTGAGCAGTATCATTAGTAAATACTGTTTTTTTTTTTTTTAAGTAATGGCTTGCTATGCTGCCTAGATGAGAAATGCTGTTTATATATACAAAATTAATTCCAAAAATATATAATTATCTTTTGAATTTTATTAAATCATTATCAAATTCAGTAAAATGATAAAAATAATTTTTATGTAACACTTGTTTTATTTATTTGTAGCATATTATAATGACAAGAATATTGTTTTAAGTATTTCTGTACTAATATTTAAAATTAATTTTTAGGGAGGGTACATGCCGCAGTATGGTAGTCCTAAAACACCATACAGATTTAAGGTATATTTTACATGATTTATTATAAATTTCTTTTGTAAAAATAATTATTATATTATTTTAGGCATTACGCATTAAAGTAGATTTTTTATTTGATTATTTTGAATTTACTATTTTTAAAGAAAATGTGTTCTATAATATGTTGTAATTTATATGTATTTTTTTTCATAACAATTCCAGATATTAGATTATCACAATTTTGATCAGTTATTACACTATTGTCTTATACGGATTGTATAAAATCTGATTTTTCATCAATTAATCTGCCATCTTTCCAAGTTTTTTACAAATGATTTTGTTTCCATAACTGTAAAAATCTAATATATTCATCTTTTCATTTTAATCCTTTCTATAAATTTGTAATATATGAGATAATAAAATTATACATTGTAATGCAATCTTCTGTTTTTAAATGGAATAATAATATTAATAATTATTTTTGATATTTTTAACATTTCTATTTACTTAATACTGTGCTATTTCAGCAAGAGAACTCTGTTCAAGTAGACGAACGCATACTCATGAAACTTTGTGTACAGTTCCCTACAGTAGAAGAAGGGCACATTTGGCAGCTTCTTAAACAGTGAGTATTTTATGTTTTGCTACATCTGGAAGTTTATATTTGTATTTCTCAGTTTTATATTTGATTTAATCAGTTTCATGAATGAAAAAAATTAATAATATTATATTATTTAGGTATCATAATCGGAAAATGTAGTTGTGAGTGCTCTTTTGGCAGAAGGTCAACCCAGGGCCCAAACTCATTCTGTAGAGCTGACTCCTAAACTTCAAAAGGTATTCAATATTATGTAGCTATTTATATTATACAATTTCTTATTAAAGATATTTTCATTTGTTGATGATTTTATTCTCATTATTTATAGTTGCAGATTTAAAATTATTAATATTGTTTGTTTCTTAATATCACTGTCTGGAGGGGTGGGAATTATTTTTTTGTATAATTCTATTAGATAAATATATTGACATGCGTTAATGTTTCTAAAATATTACAAGTTGTTTTAAAAATGTTGTTATTTTAGATAGTTAACAAATAGGCAACCAGACCAAAAGTATTTGTGCCATCTTTAGCCCTTTTTATTTGAGCATATATATTGCTATTGTATTGACCTGCAAACTGAGTTTTAGAATTTTAAATTCATTTTATTTATAAAGTATTAAATATGTTTAATCTTTTCTTTTTTTACAATATACTTGCTTGAACTGAATATTTTTGAATATATCATTATTGAACTTTTTTAAAGAAATGTTAAATATTTTTTGAGGATAATGAATTTGCTATCACAAACATTTTCTGCTATACATAAGTAATGTTTAAATGCTTTTTTTTTTTCTTAGTAAAACATCAGTATTTTAAGCTTTTTAAAATGAGATAATAATTACCTTTGAAATAATTTTTAAAAAAACATTTGGTGAATTTTTTCAGAGTTTTTTTAATCACTTAATGTGCTTCTTCTATCTTCCAGAGTGAAATGCAATCCTTCCAAGCAGATGAAGCTTTGTTCCATAAACTGAGAAATTTTTTCCCAGCAGCAGATCCAGAACACATTCGTAATTTGCTGAGAATGTGAGTAAATAATTTTTAAAAATTATTAATAATAAAATATAACTAATTTCAACCTACTATGTTTCATTATACAGTTTTTCTGGTATTAGTTGGTAAAGTATTTTCACTCAACAACATTGGCTAAACTAAAATACTTCTCTTGACCTCACAATGAACAGAATTAATGGATATTTTATCATGGAGAAATAATTCTTAATAGTTTGACTAGTAAAAGTATACTTGGAACTTTTTATATTCCAGTTCATTTTTCACAACTGTTTACTTTGAGATTAACTCTACTTTCTATTGCTAATAGTTTTTATTTATTTTCTACTCACATTAAATATGTATTTGGAATAATTGCAATATTATATTAGTAAATTATTAATTAAGCTAAACTAAAAAAATTGTAGTAAAATAAACCTAATAGTATAAAATATAAGAATAATTATTTATATAAAAGAAGCTAATTTTTAGGTATTAGTAAAATATTTGTTATTAAGTTTTAATTATATTGCCTAAAAATATAATTTTAATATTACATATTTTAAATTTTTTTTTTTTCTTTATACTTCTAGATATAACAATCAGGAGCATGAAGTGATAGGGGCTTTGGTAGCAGGAAATAGAGGATATAATAGCCGCCATCAGAGTCCACATCCAAGTTCACCCAAAATGAAACTTAGATATTTGAAACTTGTTTTCCCTGAATGTGATGAAGCTGTATTATTTGATGTCTTGAATAAGTAAGACAATATCTGTCTCTTTTTTTTCAACAATTTTTTTTTTTAATTATATATTAATAAAAGTTAATAAAACTTAAATCTTTGAAGCATTACTGTGTGTTTTATGAAATTTTTATAATAACTAAAAATTAGAATATTTTCATTGCTTCATAATTCAAAATAAAATACATAAGAGCATTTGATAGCTAAATAAAAATTCTGAACTTTTCTTATTTAAATTCTTAATATTAAATTTATAACTATATAAAGGGCATTTGATTCATTTGATAAATTAAATTTGAAAGTGTAATTGCAGTAGTTATTACATTTAGAAAAATAATTAATTTTTTAACATTTCAATTTAGAAAAATATATTTAAAACTAAATAAAAATGAATTGTTTTTTAAATTAATATCATTTATTTAATATTTCTTTTGTAATTATGGTGTTTTTTTATTATTTTAATGTATATGTGCGATTATTAAAGGAAGTTATATAAAAAGTACCTGTTAAAATTTTAAATAAAAAATTATAAAATATAATGACAGATATATTTTTTTAATGTTGAAGTTGTAGTGTTATCACAATTTTTTTATTCTTCATTATATTTTTTTATTGTAGTATTTTGTATTAAAATCTTAATAAATATAATGATATAAAATAAGCATGAAAAAGAGATAGCCAATCAATTATTAAATGTATTTACCAACTCTAGAAATAGGTTTAAAGTTAGATTCTTGGACATTGACAAAACTGTACACTCCAATTCCTCTAGTTCTCTATTAATAAATTTTGGTTTCCATTCAAAATGTTTGAAAAAAAATCAAAATTCTATTACCTCTATTGTTTTGTAGATGCTTATTTTATTACTCCTGTATTTTTCTTTTATTTGCTATTTTTATTATTATTTTTACATTTATTCTATGGGAGAATGCTTAAAACCTTTGATTGAATTGTGAGATGATATTTATGGTCTTTTTTATGAATTTCTTTATTAATCCAATTTAGTTTTCAAATTCCTTTCTTTAAACATTTATGAAGTTATATTAAGAAAACCAACCATATAACATATTTTAAAATTTAATTGATTTGCTATCTAAGATATTTTATGTCTTACGAATGGAGTTTAAATGCTTATAAATTTTTGTTAGTTTGCTTTTTTATATATCTTTTCATTAATTCATTTACAAATATTTATAGTTGTGACAATAATGCTCAAGAAGCATCAAATCGTTTGGTGGGCATGGGCTACTCGAAGCGGGATACTCCAATAACTCGTCCAAACAGCAGTCAACCTGTGCGGAAGCCCTCACTAGAAATTCCTCGACCTCCTCCCACGCCTGAACGCCCTGTCATTGTCATACCACCCAGTGCATCAGATAAACTGCAGTGTAAGAAATCCTTAAGCATTACATGAATTTTTGTATGAATTGATGTTTATATAGTATTTTCATACTATTATTATGACTATTTATTGTTTACTTCTGAAGAAAAAAATGTAACATAAAAGAGGAAAAAAATGGTAAATTATTGTACATATTAGGGAAGTATATTTTTTTGTGTGTTTAGAAAGGTGTACTTGTAAATCATTTATTTTAAGTAAAATCTTTGTTAACATTTTCTTCATTAAATAATTTTTAAAAAATTTGCTAAGAAAAACTAATTTTTCATATATTTATGATTTGAAAAAATTAATGCACTGTTCACTAAATTAAAATTTTTAGTAAGAATTAATATCCAATCTTTAAATACACACATGAGTTTTATAAATGGATAGTAATCTTTCACAAATAATAAAATAGTCATTAAAAATTTTAAAAAAAAAAATAAACTTTTAATTGTCTATAAAAATCTCCTTTAAAATTACAAATATCTATTGAGCTTCCTCCAATTTTAATATAATTTTTTATGCTGTTTTTTTAAAGTATTCTCAATAATGATAAATATTTATATATTAAAAAAACTGAAATAATTTTCAATAATTAGCTGTGAATCAAAACTATTATTATGAAACATTTCATTGTGACGAATTAATTAATTAATTGTGAAGATTAAATTAATTGTTCGAATCCCAATCTGGGTGAATTGTTTATGTAAAATCATATCTAACAAAATATGATTCCTATATATGATATGATATGATATACAAGATATGATACTTTATGATATTATTACTGCTACTTATCTAGCAGAAAGCAAAACTGTTCAACTTGCTGAACTTTATATCAGTTTTCAAATATTATCTGAAATTAAAATAAGAAATATTCTCAGAACGTTTTCAAAACTAAATATTTTTCAGGTGCTATCACATTTTAAAAAGAATCATTTAATTTTGTTATCTCAGTTTAACTTACAGTGGTAAATAGCACTTAATCATTGCCTATTGTAATTCATCTTTTTAACAATGTTCTAAATATTTAAAAATAATTCATGATAATTATAGGAGATTTTTATTAATATATAAAAGATATTCTAGATTTGAAACATAAACTTATATTCTCATTTTTTTTATAGTATATATAAAAATGAATTGTGAATAGTTTTAGGTATGATGAAATTTATTATATATGCTGTAACTACATTATAATTATTCAATGGAATAATTTTAATACCTTCTGAAAATTTATTTTATTAATTTTTATTCATTGTTCTTTTTAAATAGTGGTTAGTAGACTTCAAGAACAATTTCCTGCAATCTCAAGAACTTTAGTCAATATGGCTTTAGACAGTAGCAATTATAATGAAGATCGTGCCAAACAGTTCCTTACTGCTATGACTCCTCAAGATGGGTAAGATGCATATAATTTATATATTTATTGATTTTTTTAATTAAATTGTTTATACTTAATAATATTATTAGTATTTAATTATATATACTTAAATACTTGTTTCTCTTACCTTGCTGTGTTTGAAAAACTTTTACACAATATTTACATTTCTTGATAATGGCAATGTGTTCAATAAACTAATTGTTATTTAAATTCAATCTATATTAATTTGTTTTTAGTTTGTAACTTCGTTATAAGAGCTTGCTAATTTGAATTATTCACAAGTATGATTGCTAAATTTTTGTCAATTTTCAATGATACTCATATATTCTTTTAAAAATAACTTCCTAAAAGTATGGAATAATACAAAGAGGCAGAGTAGCAAAATACTTGATGTTACTAAAAAAAAAAACAATTACAAAGATTAAGCTATCAACCTTAGTATAATTATTTCCTATTATTTATAATGTTTTATTTTATTTTGAAATTATTTCAAAATATTTTATGTTTTGTAGAGTGCCTCATAGCTTTGGCTAAATATATATAGTTGTGATTTATTTTAGTGTCCAAAATTCAGTGTTTAAGTTGTAACTGTTTTATGTTTTGTTCTTATTTTTTATAATTAGTTTTCATCCATGTCAATGTTTAGTTTTTTCAAAGACATAATACTGCATAAAAATGTTATAATATTTAATATAAATAAATAAATTTATTTATTGCCAGAGCTCGGGTCCTCTAGTTCCTCATGCAGAAGCAGGAACTGGTCCAGTGGATTCTAGTCCAGCAACAGGGCTCTCTACTGATTCACCCCTATCCCACCTCCAAGAAGTCGACATGCTTCTGCTTCCCAAGACAGTGATGGTGCCCCAGGTTCTCGACATTCTAGTCTAGACAGACAGTCTCGAAAAGGTGCCAATTTGTCAATATTATATAATTGTGGGCAATTATATAAAGTATGACTTTCATTAGTCTTACATAAAATGCATTAATAAATTTTGTTTCTTTCAAACTGCTTACTTTCATTTCCATTCTCGAGACAAATTAGATAAATTGATTTTACCCTTTGAAGACAGATAAATATTGTCCTCTTGTCCTTACTGCTGGGGTTTAAAATTTGTTTCTTTTTGGTTAACTCCAATATGAGTCATCAATTCATGATTCAATAAACTAAGAATTTTATTCAAAACAATTACTCAAACAGTTATTTAAAATCCTTTACTTTATGCGATTGACAATAATGTCTTGCTTTGAATTGATGGAAGTCAATTCTTGTATTCTATGGGAACCATTCAAACATTCTTGCCGTGTTGGTTGAAACTTTTTTAATACTATCATTTCCAATTTATGATAATTGGACAGGTCTTCTTCAGATAAATAAACCATCAAATTATTTGCTCTCTCACCAAGAATGTTTAAAAGAATTTCCTTTTTATACACATCAAGTATATTTTTTGTCTTGAATGCAAGTTTGAATGACTCACCTCTTGACTGAACTGAAATCGATCATACTTTAACACTTTTAATAAAGCTTTCTATATTAAATATAGTATCTATATTTGAATATCTGTTGAAACTTCAGTACTTTGAAATGACTCTTTTCGAATAATTCTAATTGTATTTGCGAATAATAATTCTAACACTTTTTCTAATTGCACAGGTTTAATTTGTTCTAATTCTTTGCATTATTTTTCTCCCTCTCTACCTCTAGTTGTGCTTTATTTTCTTCTCTCTCTCTCTCTCTCTGTCCCCCTCCCCCTCAATGCTAATATCTATTATATTTTTCACCAATTCAATATCAATTATGAAATAATTACTTTTCTCAACTATGTTCTTTAGACCATCTGAAACAGTTAAACTTAATTTATCACTTATAAGTTTTAAATCATCCCTTTTTTTATATGGCATGTTCTAAAGATGAAAAACCAAAAAAATTAGTCGGAGAAAGTTGCTCTTGCATCAATCTCAACACTTTCAAATTTAGCACATTGTTTGAACTCTTAAATATCAAATGACATATACCCTTGGGAAATAGTCAGCCGCATTTGTTCAGAATTTTTGAAGACCTAAATCACGGAAATGGATGGATTTTCATGGCTGAAAAGAATTATGTAACATTAATATTGCCACAAAAAAAAAAAAAAAAAAAAAAAAAAAATAGCCTGTAATTCTATTAGTTTTAACTTACCATCTTAAGAGCACTCACTCACATTTCACCATACTAACCAGTCTATAATACTTATTCATTTCAGTTTCAACACCATATAATATATATTGTAAAACTTAAGCTCTTGTGTGTCTAATGATTTAAATGTGAGTGTTTTTACAGGCATTCTTTTGTAATATTCTTCATCTCTTACGCATTGATACCAAGGTTTTAGGTTTGAATTCTGCTGGTGGCATGGATGTTTATCAGTGGTTCAGAATCCACTTTAAACTGTCGGTCTCGGTCTAATTAGCCTAAAGTGTGCATAAAATGATGGCTGACTGACAAACCAAATCAAAAAATTGAAATTTATCAAAAATTATGAGTTTATTGTTAATTCTTATATAAAAGTACCTCATACAGGAAAAAAAAATTTCAAATAATTTATATTTTTTTTAAATTTTTTTATTAATTATCTAAAAATTATTTTCAGGTGACAGTTCACGGAAGCAACTCCATCAAAAGTCCAAGGTAAGCTAATTTATAAGTATTTCTGTTCTGTAAATTGATAAAATCCTGAAAATTAATGTGTCATTTTTTTTTCAAATAAATATTTTTGCTACATTTAGAATAGAATTAAATGTTGTTTTCAAATTCCTATTATGTTTCTAATGATTTAACATTTTACTGATGTCAAAATCAATATTCACAAAAATATATCAACATGTAACTTTAGATAGAAAAATGAATTGAGGTGAAGTGATGCCGTACAGAATTATTTATAAAATTATCAAAAAAATTACTAAGAATATAATTCTAAAACTAGTGAGCATATTTATTTGATACTTTTATTTCAATATTGAAAATAGAATATTTAATATTTTAGAATTGCGTTGTAACATTGACATGTAATCATTATGTCCAATTTATTGATGTATTATATTATCTTTGTTTTTAAAAATGAAGAGCCAGGGAAGTGGTAGAAAATATGGAGAGAATAAAGTGCTAAGAAATTTGTAATCAATGTTTCAAAGGACCAATTGTGGAAAATTAGGGTCTCACAAAATAAATTTGATTTCCAATTTCCTTTTTCACATTTTTCCAAATTAAGATGTAGCAGCCAACGAAACTTTCATGCATTGAAATAAACTATCAACCAAAAAAATTAAAGAAAGTCCAAGATTATTGACTTATAGCAGAATTGCAAGAATTTTTTTAAATATGTGTAGAAGTATGGAAGTCCAGAAGTAGTTCAAAGATTAATTTGATTAGTTATATGTTATGGCTTAGAAACGAAGAAGAAATACTTTATTAGGGAAAAGAATCGGAACAAAAGCATATTTCAGAATATTGAACTATTGGTTACAGAATGGTTTAGAGAAAATAATAATAATAAAAAGAAAAAAGAATTCTGAAAATAGAACTTACTTCCAACTATTAAAACATGGAGAAAAGGAGTTGTAATCTGAAGGTGCATGCCATTTTCTGAATTTAATAAACTTGAATTTATTGATGTTACTTTGACTTAATATAAGTATATTGATATATTAAACAAAAATTTACAATCTTCAATCGAAAATCTCAGTCTATAAAATTACTTTCAGTTCTATATGATTCTAAGCATAATATGTTGAATGTTTAATTGAGGTTATTTTACAACTGTAAAGAAGTCATTAAAACCCTTCCTCCCTCACTAGAATTTAAACCCAATAGACATATTTAGCAAGGATTTGAAAGTAGAATTGTAAGGCTAATAATTTTTCACAGTTAAGAAGCAACCAAAATCTGGAGTATAAGAGAAGAATGGAACAGATTAAGGCCTGAAATTATTTTAAAATTAGTTGAACACTTGCCAAAACAATTAAAAAGTGTTCTTGAAAATCTAATTCCTGGATATCCAAGCAATTATTAAAAATTGTTTAACAAGCAGCTCAAAGACTTTTATTGGACTTAACCAGTGGTTTTGCCAGATTTATTTGACCTACCAGCATCTCTCAAGGAAGGGGGATGAAGTTTAAATAAGATGCCTTTAAATTATAAAATTTATTGAATGGCTGATGTAGGTATTAAATTAACACATTTTGTGTATTAATGTAAATTAAATTCTGTACATGATATTATATATGCATTGATTATCATCATTTGGATGGACACCTATTTATAATATTGTATTCTTAACAAGTTGTTTTATGCGCGCATTCCTGATGTAAGCTGGACTGTTCTACAATTTTGCCTACCTTGCCTTGCTTTTTATAACCTATTCGTGAACCTGATTGCTAATTGGGTTACAATTTACATTTTATGTACTTGGCTGGGAAATAATGTTACATGATAGATTTCTAAATGTTCTTTAAATGCTTCTCTAAATATTCTTTCTAATGTTTTAAAATATTTTTAGTTTCTCTTTTTGCTTCTGCCCTCCCTTATTTTTATTTTCCACCACACTCCCAATGCACCCAAGACTAATATCATTTCTTTGATAATTCCATTATCTCCAGGGAACCAATATAGTCAATTTTCATTGTGGCCCTCTTTGACAGCCAGTAGACTGAACTAATTTTATGCAAAATTTTTGAGTAGCATTTGTCCTTTCATTATGCATTATTGTGTTTTTAACAAATATGTTTCAAATAATTATTAAAAAAAAATTATATAACTTGTAAAATATCTTCTTATTAAATTGATTTCTAGCAGTAAATTTTTATCATTTATTTTAATAACTCTTTTATCTTAAGAATTTGTTTAAATAGCATGTTTATGTAAAAATGTTATGTATGTATATATATACACACACATTTAAATTTAAATCAACTTTGTTTAAGGATGGCATAAATATGGATATTATATATATTGTACAGTAAGTAAATGGTACAGGTTTATTTTGCTTAAGACAAACAAGTGTTTATGTGTGTTTAAAATTATAATTAGCTTATACTTAATAGAAGTTAATTATATATACTTTTATCATTTGTACATTTCTAAATTTAATTTCACAGCCGCCTAGTTATCTCTGGATCTCCTGCCCGCAAAACTATGACTACTACCAGCACTATTTCAGATCGTTCTTCAAGACCAAAGTTCAAAAAAGAAGTTATGAAGTAAGTTTGTTTTATAATACAAATTTTTATGATTTAGTAAGTATTTCTAGAATTTAATATTTAATTACAGGCTTAGGTATGATTTAGAGAATTAAGTTGTATTATTGTAAATAAGAATTTGAAGATGTTATCTGGGTCATGGTTTGTTTAATTTGTGCATCTCATGTGTATTTAGGGGGACATTTCATCATTTTTGAGTTGCCTGCAAGATTTTATGTTTATTTTATTATTATTTATTTTGAGAAGCATTTCCTTTCAAGAAAGCCTACAGACAATTCAAAAAAGATTTCTTTTTATGAGATTTACTATTGACATACTGAAATGGTAGCCCTTAGTAAATTTTTCAACAAAGTAGTAAAATTCATTATTAAGAAATTTATAGAAGATTTTTAGGAAAAAATTATTTAACTACAATATATTATCAATAATGATATTGATTGGAATTGAATTAAAATATAATTTTATATAATTAATTGTAAGAAAAATTTTCTAATGCAGTTTCTATAGTTTAAAACAAAAAAATTTTTTAGATAAGTAAATAAAGTGTGAATATTACCAAGCTCCACAATATTATTGATATTTTCATTTTACTTAATCTGTTACATCATAACGATCCTTACATTTGCATATCTATTTAAGGCATTATTACTTTCTGAACAAAAAAATTCATTTTTATAAATTTCATTTAAAAATGCTCATTCTAATGTGCAACATTGTAATTTGAGAATTATTTTGACAATACAAAGCAAATAATGTTCAGATTGTGTAATTTTTTTTTTTAATTTTGTAAATTTAAAAATTAAAGAAAACAACCTTTTTTTTATAATTATATAGAATTTCTAAAGCTACCAGTACACGGAATGACTTTGAAAATGTATCTGCTTATCGCACTCGAGCTAAAGGCCCTGATCCATCTCTCAGAAAAGGACCCTGTGAAAGTTTGCTCTTGTAAGTCACTTCTTTTCACAATTTCTACTTTAAAAACATTTAGAGTATTTTATCATTTCAAAATACTTTATTTGAAACTTTAAAATATAAGACAATGGAGGTTTTTTAAAAAAAAAATCAATACTAATGCTTCTTTTCATATATTTTCTACTTCTACTACGCATTCAGTGTCAAATTTTCATGGAAATAAAAAATCTTACTTAATGTAAATGTTCCAGTTTCCAATTCAATGAAGTCTTTACAAAAATGGGGCATTAATTGTTTAGTAATTAATCTACTTAGTGTAATATAATTTTTATAAATGAAAATTAAATTATTGTAAATCAATTCTTAAAAGAATACAAAAATGAAAGAAAAAAAAGTTGAATGTATACATTTAATTGTTTAGTAATAAATCTGCCTAATGTAGTATAAAAATGAAAATTAGATTATTTTTTAAATCAATTCTCATAAGAATATGAAAATGAAAGAAGAAAAGTTGTATGTATTTGTTGAATGTATGCATTTAACTTAATGAATTATAAATTATAATTATTTACATTTGTTACAGAAAAGTATATGCTTTAAAATAGCATTTACAATAGAAAGAATTGCATTTTGTGTAAGACTATTGTATAAATTTAGAAACAGCCATTTGTGGATTATAATATATCAATAATTTTCATAGTATTTCATTAAATTAAAAAAACAAGCAATATAAAAAAATCTTTTAAAGTCAATTCCTACTTTTTTTTTTTACTATATTGCAGAAAGTTCTTTATAAATAATTTTCATAAATTTTTTTGAGTTTATCTGGCAACATCTGTTGATAGATATATGCAACTTAAATCTAAAAAAACTAAAATTAATTAATTAAATTTAATTACTGAATTAGTATTTGAAAAAACTATATTAACATCGAGTGTCATCCACTACAAGTTAAAAAAAAAAAATGTATTTTAACTTGAGTGGATGAATAAAATGTATTTTATTTATGATTGAAAATTTGAACAAGATATATATAGGGAGAGTGTGAGCTAATAGAAGATGTTAAAAAAATTGAGAAGTGAAGTGAAACTGTAATTGTGCTAATAGAAGATATTTAAAAAAATTGAGAAGTGAAGTGAAACTGTAATTGTAACATAATTTAATGCTGGTTGTGAGCTAATTGAAGGAATTGAAAAATATTGCAGGTCTTAAGTATTAGTGATAAGAAATTTAATTTTTAATTAAAAATTAATTTTTTTATGACAGATAATCATAGAACTGTGATAAAATCTATAATCTTTGGCTAAAACATTTCAGAAATCTATTTTAAGAATTAAATTTTATGGATTACTTCCAGAGAAAAGCAAACAACCATAGATAATCCATACCCAAAAATATTAATTTTTTTATTGCATAATCCATTGATTGCGGGCAGAATATTATGGTAATGGCCATATAGATGTTTCTTATTATTACATACTTTGAACAGTAAAAAAAAATGTGTGAAGATGTAGAAAAAGAGCCAATCGAAACTAATAATGTAGTGAAAAACAAAATAAAAAAATATATTATAAACATTAAGGTTTTTTTTGTTCTAATGCAGCTGGCAAACACTTAGACAATTGTATTTTATCCCTTAAGACCGATGTTACTCACTTAGCACTACCCAGGAGGTGCATGTAGCTGGAAGATTAGCTACCGACGCGGAGTAATAATACCCCTCACAAATCTCTACGATCATGTTTCACCGGATAAGATAGAGGACCCTAAACATCGAAAGTAAAATTCAAAATAAACTTCTATATCTGCCAACTATTCTTTATTTTAATTCTATCTTTTGCTTTTTGCATTGGAGATTAAATTTTTAGAATTTTTTTGCTATGGCATGACTGAAATAGATCTTATTTACAAAAATCAACCTTGAAATGGGGAATTTCCACTCTTCTTCATTTGATGATGTTATCTTCCTTTAAATTTACTAATAAGCTCTATTTGTAATCAGTGCAAACAAAAATGATTTTATAGATAGGAAAAGCATTATTTTGAAATGTCAAAGAAAAAAAAAAATTGTGCAAATATATATAATTATTTAAGATAAATGTTCTATTTTATTATACAGTTTATGCTTTTTATCATAAAATATTGCACTTTAAAATGTTCTGGATCTTCTGAAATAAGAGTTGGTTGGCAGCTGTGAACTTCTTTTTTTCACAGTATATACTACAATTGCATCTCTTAAAAGTAATTGTAATTGTTTGGTAGTTTACCAAACAATTTGATTTTTTTTTCTCTCAAATAAACAGAATGTAAATAAAGTTCATAAAAGAATGTTTCAGTCTTCAAATTCATTTGTGTGACAATTATAATAAAGATATAAATAAAGTGAATTTCTTTTTATTTTTGGTAAAATATTATTAATTAAATGTTTTCATGTAAAAAAAAGTGTATTTTGCAATTTTTAATAGCTAAAAGACTTCTCATAACAAATTTTAACATTTTGTGATGTTCATTCTGTAGGAAAGAATATCTACCATGGATGGGACCTGACCCAAAGAACCGTAAAGGTCCTGATTCTTCTATCTGCCGAGGTCCAGATCCAAACAACTTAAGCTACAGAAAAGAGTGTCGAGCAAAAGGACCACAAAGAGATCTGCACAAGGGGCCACTTGCTTCTTTTAAACATTCCAAAATATCTCCTGCACCCACTGTCTTAGAAAATGAAGTTGATAATTCCAGATCAAGTTAAACTGTTAACTTCTCCTGCCAAATATTCCAATTGGAATCTTTTAAAAGCATCCCATAGTGTTTTATATTTGATTTTTTGAAAGAAATTATTTTTAATTTAAGAAACTCCAAAGTATTTAAAAATTATTTACTATAAAAGGACAAGAACATTTTATACATAGAAAAGAGTAAATTGTAATTTTTAAAAGTTATGCTATTCTGACTTTTGAGAAATTTTTGTTTATATGTATAGCTTTGATATTCAAACTCATGGGAATGATTTATGCAGTAAATATTATTCTATTTTGTATTCTAATATGCAATTCATAATTGACAAAAGATAGAAGAAATCAGTCTAACTGCATTTCAAATGGGCATCTTATTATTTAAAATTTTAAAAAAATCATGCTTTATTGTTATTATTATTAAATTAGTTATGTTATACATTAAGAACTTTTAAAATATTACAACTATGCTTGGGAATAATTTAGAATATTTGCTAAAAAGTATATATGTATTGCTATTAAAGAAGGGGGAGGGAAAGCTTCGTGAAACCTGAGAGGGGGAAAAAATAAATGGAAGAAATCGATTGTTGAAAAAATTTAAAAAAAAAAAAAAAAAGTTCCAAATGAAATGATAATAGATAACATATATTTTTGTTATATTTATTTATTTTTAAATTTTTGTAAAAATGTGCTATGTTAAAAGCCAAGAAAGATATTTGCAATATGTTTCTTGGTTTGTCAGGGATGTATGATTATGTTAAATTATGATTATTATAATGTTTGTAGTGTGAAAATATGAAAAAAAAAAAAAAGATCTGATCTTTTTATTTAGTTGATATTTTTAGAAATTCTTATTAAGTTTTTAAGTATATGCTTTTATTTATATTTTTATTATTTATTTGCATGCAGTCTTAAAACAGTTGAAATGTTGTAAATTTTTTTTTAATAAATATTAAAAAAGATGTTATTAATATTTTTAAAAAAATTAGTAGTAAATTTTTGTTCAAATTCTTTAATTATTTATTTGATACTGTAAAAAATAATCTTTATTTATAAACAATATTATGCAATTATACTCAAAATTTAACATTTTTACAAAATAGATCTTTTCAATAGTAATTTATTTTATAACAACTGCAACAAAAAATTTCTTACATTGTAATTTTTTTGCTATGTTAATTTTAATATTATATTTGGTTCTGCCATTTAGAACCAATACAAATATTTAATTCTTATAAGAAATATGTATTAGCCTTTTTTTATTCAAATATTTTTTTTTTAAATATTAAATCAAAATCAAAGATTATACATAAAATTTGAGTTAATTTCAAAAATATCTGGTCAGAAAATCTGAAAGTTTGTGATTTGAGGAATATTTCCTATACCATAATCTTGTGATTGAATAATAATAATTTGAGTATATTGATAACTATAAATATATCTCTTCTAAAGAATATTGTTTTTAAAGGTATTATTTTATTGTATAAACTAATATTATTTTAGAGAAAGCTGAATTATGTCTAATCAAATAAAAACTTCTGTTTGGAAAAAGTCTTTCTAATTTGAATTTTCTGTGATTTACGGTTATTTCCTTAAATGATTTGGTTGGAACAGTTAAACAATTTTCTAACGCCTGAAACTACTTAAATAATTTGTGCTACTGACCCTAGTCACGAAAGAATTTATTATAATTTATTGCATATATGAGATATTTTCTAAATTTATTTTCCTGAATGTTCCATTCTGTATGTAAATAGTTGTATGTATGTGTATATATTACATTTATATGGTTTTGCAATGCTAAAATACATTTGCAGTAGTTTGCAAAAAATGCTCAAAATCTATCTATATAAATATATATAGAAATTGCATATACTATTGCACATACTTATATAAAGGGTTCTAATCCTTCGTAAAATATAGGCTTTAAAAATTTAGGTTAAATATTAATAATTTCTTCTATTTCAAAATTTCTTTAAAGTATTTTCTTCTCAATGTTGAAATGTATGTTTGTTTAATAGAATAGATTTGCTGATATTTCATATTGTTTTTAGAATGGTGCTATTTTGTTTTGTAGTTGAATAGGTTATTAAGTTTTATTATTTCTAAAATTAAATCATTGTAGATCAAAAATTATTTCTCTTTCCTTATATTTAATAATTATTTTTTATTTAAAAGATATTAAATAATTTATTTTATTATTATTTAAAGACTAATGATGAAATGTAATGTAATGATAGAATTACTTTTATATCTTTTAGTTGTCTAAGAACATTTCACATTTGAATTTCAATCTATAATCATAGCTTCTTAGCATGCAATGTGGATTTTTTTTTTTTTTTTTTTTTTAAGCCTTATTTTTTTTAGTTTTAGGAAACAACAAAAAATGATTTTTTTGTTATACACCATTCTATAAGAAACATACCATTGCCTGCTTTGTATTTTTTTTAAGTAACAAATTTGAATATATGATTTATGTTCATTAATGCATAAGGATTTCTTAAAACTTCCTTTTTATGTTTAAATATTTACCTAAGGCTTATTAAAAATATCAGTGTGAGTATAAAATTCATAATTCATTTTATTGATTTGTACATTGAAATAAGTCTGATAGAATCTAAATTTCTGTAGTTATTTTGTCTTTCTTTTATCTAAAAAAATTGAATATAATGTTTTAGATATTATTTAGGAAAATATGTATATTTAAAAAAGTATAATATTAAATGCAAGTAATGCTAATTTTTAAGAAATATATAAAAGGACCCCAAAGGTTCAAAAAAAGTTTAGAAATTTTTTAAGGATATCTACTTAAGAAAAAAAAAGTAATTGCGTGGTGTTATTTTTTTAATGCTAAGTTCCTAAATTTTATGGTTTCATTTGTTAGCATTGCATAAAGATGCAAAATAACTTTACATAAAATTGCAGTCTATTTGGCAGCGTTTATAGACAATCTAAATATATCTTCTTCAGTGTATTTTTGAATAAAAAGTATATATTTAATCTATATCTACAATTAAAAGCTCCAATTTTTATTTATTATATGTGCTGTGCATTATATATACATATATATATTTATATATAGTTAATATTACGATAGCATTAATGTGGAGTAAGATTGAAGCAACTTTTGTTTTACATAGTTTCATTTGTATAAAAAAAACCATTAAAGGCTTTAATTCATGTGATAAATAACTGGTGAAGGTACTTAAATGAGAACCGAAAGTTTAATGAAAAAAAATAATTTTAGAATATGATTGTTGTAAAGCATTTTTTATGTGAATTAATATGCTATTAGGAAATTGTCATTTCATATTAGTATCCAATTAATATCATGTTTTATAAATTATAATAGATTGTCCTGCAATTGGCTTAAAATCTTTAATCCAAAAATAGATAGTTCATTCATTTTGCTTTTTTTTTTTTAATTTGTTGAACATTTAAATCAAGTGTAATTTATTTATTTATATTTCGGACTGTGATGTTTCTCTATTAAAGTGTTTTTTTAATTATATTAAAAATATATATATATTTATTTTAGGTTTATTGAATAAAATGCAAGAATTATATTTTAATTTATTGCTTTTTTATTTATTTATATTCCATATATGTTTTAATAACTTTTTTATTCTTGTTATAAACATTGTAATATTTATTCAATGTGAACTTAATGGTATTATTTATATACTTATACTATTTATATACTTATTGTTTATCCATTATATGTTATTAATGTTTATTATTGCTTGTTTATTTATTAATGCCATATCTTTTCTTTAAAAGTATTTACTTTAGAGAACAAATATTTTGTTAATTAATTTATACCACTGGATTTAAATACTGTTATCTATATTGTTCATATTTAGTTGTTTTATTTTTATATATGATTTCAGAATTATTATTCTTTCTGTAATTCATGTCAAATATTTATCAAACACGCAAAAAAAAAAAAAAAAAAAAGTCAGTAATTAAAAATCACAACATTATGTCTTTAGATATGCCATGCTTTTTAATAACAACAATAAAATTGAAATTTTAAAGTTTTCAGAAATCTCCTCATTCTTTCAAAATTATTTAAAATATATGTCAATCTTTCGAATCTTTTAAAATTAAATGGCTATTTCACTTTTTTGTCAATATTAAATCATATTTTAATGCTAAGCATTTTTAATAAAATTTAAGCTATGCATTTTGTTTTTAAAAAAAGTCTTATAGCATATTGAGAGATAATGAAGTTGATATTGGTTATTTATTCGTAAATTTATGAACTGACTTGTAATTTAAAATATAATGTTTGATGATTAAATTATATTCCTGCTATCAATTATTGTTAATATAAACATTTTAAAAGTTTAATTCATTTTTATATGCAAATAAATTTGCATTCAATTAATCAATCTAATATTCTATGATGTTATTTAATTTTAAATCCACTTTTCTTTTTAATTTATTTTTAAAGTTTCCTAAGCAATTGTGTAAAAGTTTTAAGAATAAATTATCAATGTAATATATTTATTTATTTTTTTTTTTTTTTGACAATGCAATTAAGCTTTGACTCTTAGCCTTTTTTTTAAAATTAGTTTTTAGCTTTCCTTTTATTATTTTTTAAAATTTATTTGGTGATACAATTCTATTGTTTTGTTTTGGTTTATTTTTTTTCATCTGGTATTTAATGGTCACTTATTGTCTTGTTAAGCATTGATGTTAAATGTGATTTTATCAAATACTTTTTTTTTCTAAAATAGGCCGCATTACAAATTATATTTTGCTTACATTCTTTGTTTAATATATATATATAAATTAATATTCTTTAAAGTTGTCATATCTTATAGTGTATTGAAAATGACATTCTTTATTTACATTAAAAACAAATTTATCAAAATTTTTAAATGAAATTTTTGGATGCTTCTTTAGTGTTACATTTAAAACTTTTTTGAGGCTGGGAGAAGGAAGATATGAACCTGTAGCTACTTTTAAATGCAGTTAAATGCTGCAGTTTAAAATGCAGTTCCATTAATCCTATATTTTAATTGTGCATGAAATTATTTTATTTATTTCTGGTAAAAGAAAGTATTTTGGTAAATTATCACATTTCTTATTTGTCTACATTATTTATATACCAACTTAGTCTAAAATAATTCATATTAGCAAAATTATTATTATTATTGAATAAAATTTTTTTAATTGTTTTGTAGGAACTTTAATGCTCTTAATTTCTTACATTTGTAATGTAAGCTGGCCATATGAACTACCATCACCAGTAGCCTTTTCTATTTTTAATAAAGAATTTGTTTTTATTGCATGTTAATTATAAATGCAAAGATAAATTTGTAGCATAGTATTGGTCTATCAAATTATTTACAAAAAGTGTATGGCTGAAAAGAAATATAGATTGAGTAGTATTAAGACAATAAGGACTGTGCTCTTAAGATAAAAATCTTGGCTTGAATTAAAACAAATTATATTAGTTGACGAGGAGATATTAAAATTTGCTGCAAAAGATTACTCCATTCGAGGTATGATGGTGTAAAATATGGCATCTACTTAACGAGTGACAGTGATATATATTATAGTTATTATTCAAGGATAATGTTTTATGTTGTATAACTCATTTTTCTTATGAATACAAATATTATGTAACTGTCATCCTATTATTTATTTCCCTATGTCATTTTTACCCTAAGGAAATATGGTCAGTTTATTGGAATGTCAATATCTGCTTAACTTTTTTAAAAATTGCTGATGGCTTATGTAGTATAAAAAAACCCCAATAGAGGTTATGTAATTTTTATCAATGTATACTCTGAATGCCATCCATTTTGTTGTGATGCTAATGCTCTGCCACTGATTATAAGCATACAAACATAAAATAAAATCACCTATTTTTGTGAGATGCTCCCAGTACAGTGAGAATAGAGAAAATTAGTTGTGGGGAAGAAAGTTTTGTCTGTCATAGTTTTTATAGGCATTCCTGCATGAGGTTTGCCCATTCTTGTATGTTATTAAATCTAGTCATTTTGTGCACAGTTGTCAAAAATATATGTATCTGTAACATTTAAAATTCATTGTTCTTTAAACAAATAAAAAGAGCATTTTATTCAGTGTTTCTTCTTTCTTTTAAAAATATATAAATTTTTATTTTCTTATTATATACAATGATATTCTAATTATTGGACATTTGGCAAGAATTATTTATAAAATCCTGTTTCAATTGAATTTAATATTCTTATCGTACACTACCCAACAGAGAAAATGCAACACAATGAACATTTTACATTATTTATTTAAATTTCTCACATGATTAATGAAAGATAAAAGCAATGGAAAAGTTGGATCATTTGTCATTTTTCTTGCCAATGGAAACCGATTTTTAAAGAAAATTGGTGTGTTGTTGTAGCACCAAATTGGTACAGAAATTTGGTGCTACATCACAAATGGTCCTATTTTGTACTGATCAACCTGTATATTTGATCAGTATAGTGCAATAAATATACTTATATTGACTTATTTGTTCATTTAGGTATTAATTTTCTATATGTGTATAAATATCTTGGGTTTTTTCCTCCACTCTTTCATATTGTTGCATTTTTATGTTTATATTGTATCAAAAATATCTCTTTACATTGTATTGCTTAGTGCCCTAATATATATATATATCTGTACTGATACATTTTACAATATAACAGCATACTTAAAAAATTATGCAAGCTGACCTAACGAATGCTGAAATAATATAAGATAAATGAAAATTACGATAATGGTAAAGATGATGAATTAAAATGAAGTAATAATAAGATAATACATTTAAATAAGCTTAAAATAAATTAGAAAAATAATTTGTTTTATTGATTTTATCTTACTAAATAATATTTTTCTTTTTTAAGCATTGTATTGGAAATAATATTGAATTTGTTCTCCGTGATTTATCTTTTATATATTTATTTAATTGAAAGCGGTTATTAATAATAATAAAAGATGGCTTATGAAAATCTTGCTTCATTCAACACACTTTAAGGCCAATTTCTGCTGTGTTACACATAAAAAAAAAAAATAACCTTTAGCAAAGTAATTACAAAGGTATTTTTTGTATTCAATGAGACTATTTTCTGTTTAACTATATCACCAATGGAATGAGGAATAAGATAAATTGTATGAATCTTTATTTAACTGTTATACTTTTTTAGACAATTGATTGTCTGGAGCATTAGTTCCACCCAAAAGTATTGGGTTCACCTACTACAAACAGATTTACTCATTAAAATCCGAAATCTCAATATATGCCATGTTGGAGAGGTTAATCGTCTAGAAAATTCTAGTCTGAACAACTATACTATTAAAGGGAGGCCTACATTTGATAGCTATAAACACTTTTAATAGATGTATTCGGCAACCTTTTGCAGTTTGCTGTATGTTTTTCCTACAATTTTTTTATTGATGGAGACGATTTGTATTTCGTAGAGCTCCTTGGCTGCGAAGCAGCCGTTAGCTCCGGTCTGGTAATAGTCCTTTGAATATATCTAGAACAGCTCAACTCTAGTTATTATGCTATAGATAAAGATGCTCACGAAAAGCTTCCAATCAAAACGCTTTTTACGGAATCGTAAACTAAGCAGCCCTATAGACGTCACTGATTTTATTGGCAGAGAGAAAGTTGAGCCAAACTCATTTGGCGATAATCATTAAATGAGAAATTGTCTTGGAAAGCGCATCAAATGTTACGGAGAAAGATTCTTAAAATCCAGCCTCTTAATTCTCTTCAAAGTGCAAAGGACTTAAATTTAATTTATTTTGCTATTTAATTCTCTTAATTTCTCTTTAAATATTTTATATATTATAATTTCCTGAGCTATGGCTCAAATTTAATTATCTCAACTAACCTTTGAATTTAAATTAAAAAATTTTTCTTAAGTTTTAATTCCTTTAATGTAAATATTTTAATAACAATTAAGTACAGGTGGTACGGGGAGCATTTTAGAAGAAAATGTTTATTAGGGTGAAAATGATTATCACTCTAGTGCAAAGGAAGTGCAGTTAAATCTCCTATTCTAGAAAGAGCAGATGTGGTTGCAAATGTGTTTATTTCATAATCACCATTGTTAAAATTTATCTTTAAAATATAGTTTATAATTTTTCATATATAAGGTGAAGCTTGCAGTGAGTAATCAATGAATATATCATTTATAACATTTTTAAAAATTAAGAGGTTTAAAATTATAGGTTTTTTTTATAAGCCACCCCCTTTTTTTTTTTTTTTTTTTTTTTTTTCCAATGGCAGATTATGAACAGTTACAGCAAAAAAGGATAAATAATTTGAAAATATGCCTCAACGTTACTCTTTCGTATTAAATATATTCAATTTGGCAAATTTTGTTTGGAAAAAAAAAAAAAATATTCGTGAAAGTTGCAGATCAAAATTTGAAGAGAAAATTTTTAACAACTTTTACAAGTAATTCGAATTACAAAAATAAGGACAAAAACAGAATTACAGCAGTTCTTTCCTGTTTAATCTCTGTTTTATCATGAAAATTACTTGTATGCAATTAGTAAATAATCAATTACAACTATTCAATGCTTTTCTGTGACTCGCCATACTAAGAATTAAGAGATTCAGAGAGACAAAAAAAAAATTGGACTTATTCTTTTTTTTTTTTTTTGAAATATAATTTACCTTGCATGTAAATTATATTTATTATTTCCGTCTGCACAAACATAATTATACATGCACATACATATGCATTTATATGCGATGTATGTGCTTGTTTAACTGAGTGTGTTTGTATGCCAAATCAATATTTGTATATGCATGTAGGCTAGTATTTATATGTATGTGCTAGTATTATATATATACATGCGAATGTAAATGTATATTTTTCTGTGAATGTAAAAGTACATATATTTGAATTTATGCATGCTTGTGGATATGTATGTGTGTACGCATGTATATATGTGCGTGTTTTTGTGCATATGTATTTGCGTATCTGTGTATTTATGTATGTGTTTATTATGTGTGTGCATTTATATGTATGTACATATGTGCCTTTGTATGTGTAAATGTGCCCGTTAGTGTATGTATGTATGTGAATGTGGGTGTGTATGTATTTGCGTGCATGTTCATGTATGAACGTGTGTATACGATTATTTATGTGCATTCTCCTTCTGTATAAAACGCTATATATATATATATATATTTCTTTCTAATGCAGCTGGCAAACACTTTTAGACAGCTTGGTCAATATATATATATATGAGCACGCTTTAAATATATATATTTTACGCACGCAAAATATATACTCACGTAAATACAAACATACGTAAGCACATGCATATCCCCACACATATATATATATATACATACTCAATTGCATACATTTATGCACATAAATACACGCACACGTTTATACATAACCGCATAAATACACCTGCTCATACACACATTTATACACTTGGAACTTCTCTCAATCATTCAAACCGAAAAAGTCAAAAATCGTGAACTGAAGTTCGATACCCACTAGATACTAAAAACTCAAATCGCAAAGTTTCC
Source organism: Caerostris extrusa (assembly GCA_021605095.1). Taxonomy (NCBI): domain Eukaryota; kingdom Metazoa; phylum Arthropoda; class Arachnida; order Araneae; family Araneidae; genus Caerostris; species Caerostris extrusa. Next base: position 92,662 of record BPLR01018060.1, on the reverse strand, counting down.
ACCAATCAAAGCCTGTTTTTATTCTATCCTTCCCACGTTTCTTACCATCACTTTTAACAAATTCAAATTGACTTTCCAATGTAAAAATATGTGAGATAATAATTCAATCCTTAAGAAATCAGTCTAAATAAATATGTTCCTCTCTAATTGTAAAGCAACTCCTTCATCTTGCCATTATGTTTTTGCTCCTTACGAGACGAGTAATACATTTTGCTTTTCGAATTCTGTTAATGTAAACTAGTCTTTGAATGACGAACTCCTATGAAATGCAAAAATACTTTTCATCTGCATGATATCAATGATAAAAGGCACAAAATGAAGTTTTCAGGGATATTGCTCAGAGCGACTATGGATTAAAGAGTAAGAATCTTTTTCTTCTTCTTTCTACTGTATCTATGTTTTTTTAATAATTAATCAATTCCCATTCGTTGAAACTGAAATTTCTTTAGAATACTTTATGTATTCTAAAAGAAATTTCAATACTAGAATGCAGCAGGACACTTTTTATGTATTCTAAAGGAAAGAAAATTCTAATTCCAAAAGGAAATTCTAGTTTCATAAGATCCATAATGTACATTAGGAATCATAGGATAAATTATATCATTGAATTCAATTAAATTTTTATTTCCCATGGTTCATTAAAAATTAAGATTCCGTTCAGACTTTCATTTACTACTAAATGTTCATCTGGTTAGTTTTATATGGTTTGAAAGTTGCATTTTTTGTTAGCTTTAAAATTATAATTTATTTTATATTAATTTGCAAATCAACTGTATAAGTAGCACTTACAATTTAAATAGTGTATTGGGGGCGTGAAAATCTATCATAATCTATTGTTTTCCATAGCTATAGAAGAAAATACTTCTTGTATATGAATTCTAGTTCATTATATTGTAGTAAACAATTCAATAATGGGCCTGAATGGCCGAGTGGCTAGCGCTCTGGCGCTCAGTACCCCAGGTTTCGGGTTCGAGTACCGGCTATACCATGGATGTGTGTAGTGGTTCGGAATCCACTTTAAACCGTAGGTCCCGGTCTAATATGATCGTAGAGCGTTGCGGGGGCATTGTTACTCTGCGTCCGTGGCTTATCTTCAAGTTACACGCGCCCCCTGGGTAATGCAAAGTGAGTAACGTCTGTGCAACTCTTGCCTTAAGGCATCCGAGACGTCCATGTCTGTTTGCCAGCTGCATTAGGAAAAAAACAATGCAATAAGGATTTATTTCTATTAATAGTAGATGTAATGTTTACAAATTAGTACTATAGTATCATTAATTGTTTTGGAGGTCTGTCATGTATCCACTGCTCTAAATGAAAGTTTTTATTATATATGAACTCAATATCATTATATGTTTTATTAAATACTAACGGACCCGGCTTCGCTATTGCTAAACTAAAGCAATTAAATAAATACAATTGTAGTTTGATATCAATTCATTTAATTAAAATGACATAAATTTATGATTATTCTTTTTTTTTTTATCTTTAACTTTTTTAATTATTTAGTTGCATATGGGAGGCCAATTTTATTGTATTTCATTCATTAACTTTTATATTCGATGGCTTGGGTCATAATCATTTTTCCCACCGGAAGAGTTTTTAGCATTTCGTTCACAGGAGAGAGGAATGTATATTCTTAACATGTACATAATAACAACCCATCACTCAAATTTCATAGCAGATATTCAGTGTCATGGATAATGAGGCCTCATGACATTAGCATGAAAGCATGGCCTTCACAGGTCGAAATAATTAAAGATGGAATATGGACTACACCATTAGTTGTTGCACTTGATTGGTGCTAGACCACTGGCTGAGAAAGTGTTGACTCGAAAGAGAAGTGAGGGAAGCTGGAAGTTGACCCCCTTCCCTTTAACGGACTTTCTTAAAGAGAGGTTTTTGGAGGAGAAGAAAGACTGCTCTGCGACGAGTAGATAAAAAAATGTTGTTTTTCTTTTTTCTTCGAAGTGACTGAACAGGTCGGAATTTCCGCATGTTTTTAAAGGGAGTCCTTGTGGTTTCGTGTTTTAAGCCTTGTGATAATTAAGTTCTGCCGTAGACCAGGCGCTATAGATTCGAGAACTCTGCAAATCTCCAACCATGGAGTGAACTGCACTCGTGTATCTAATTTATATCTTAATTTTTAATTTTTTGTTTGTTTTTGTAACTAGAGTCCTGTATATATAAATAATACTAGTAAGTAAAAATTAAAATGCTCCCATGAACCTGAAGTGGCCCTCTTTTAAAGCTGCTGTAAGTCTAGAATAGACTGAAATGGCTGGCCGTTACAGGTTACTTTCTTTTCAAATGTCCATTTTCATTTATTGAACATTTGAAAGGAAATCATTTTTATTTTAAAAATATGGTACATATGCATGTATTCAATGATAAAGACGAATGATTTGCTTTATAAAACTAAAGTGCAGTAAATGCCATTATCTATACGTCATTGAAAATTTCAACAGGCCTGAATGGCCGAGTGGCTAGCGCTCTGGAGCTCGGTACCACAGGTTTCGGGTTCGAGTCCCGGCGGTGCCATGGATATTTGTAGTGGTTCGAATCCACTTTAAACCGTAGGTCCCGGTCTTACACGATCGTAGAGCGTTGTGGAGAGTGACATATTAAAAATAAGGAAAACTAACTGTTCATATGTATAGTGATTAGGGGATTATAGTCCTTGTTGCTTCACATCCCCATATACCACTTCATTCATTCATTCAAAATTTCAACAAAATAAACTTGTTTTGAATTTCTGTACAAGTAAATTTGTCTTACAGTGGTATTTCTAGAATGTTTGCCAGAGTTACATCAAACTCTCAGTAATCATATACATTATTGTAATAAATTTGGGTACTTACGTATTAACGGTACCTTGGCGACAGACTTGGCGGTTTTAAGTGTCGCCAATCTAACGTCGCGATTCAAAACCGATTGGCGAGTGTGCTCTTTTATTAGCGCAACTGTCGCCAAGGTACCGTTAATACGTAAGTACCTCAATTTGTATTTTAATGCATTTGACAATATTAGTTTAACAAGAAAAAAATGGAATAATTTTCAGTATTTTATTTGGAAAAAAAAAAAGTGATCGGTATTAAATATTTTTCAGTATTTATATATATTTTTTTATTATTTTAACTTTTAATGGTAAAAACTTACTTACTAAATGCACTTTATGATATCTATATAGAAGATATTTTTTATTATTTCTTAAGTACATTTGAATACAAAAAAAAAAAAAGGTCGAGTTTCGGTATACCCTCACTTTCTCATTTGAATTCCAAAACGCGAATAGTGCCAAATGTAGCACTCCTATTTTCAGCCAGAAAATCTCTAACACACTGCATTTTGATTGGAAGCTCCTATGGGAGCATTTTTGCCGGAAAAAGGCTAGTATTTCTGTTTTTGTATATTCTGCTCAATTTTGTTTCGTTGCTAAGGTTAGTGTTTTTAAAAACTTTTATATATTTTAACAATTGAACTGAGTTATTTTAATGTAATAATTTGTAAATATATTATTTTTGTTAATTTTTATTTTGCTTACATGGATATGCCAAAATCGCAATGTAATAATGAATTAAAAAGTCTTGAAATGAATTGTAAATACTTCAATAAAACAGCAGTTATCGATCATAAAAATTCGTAGAATTCATTAATTGAAAATTAAAAAAATAATATAGGAGTCATAAAACATTTAATCTAAAATTATGATTAAAAGAAAATTCTTTTGACTTAAAATCGGAATATGCATCAAAAATTTCATTTTGGTATCTGTAGAATTTTATATCTTAATAAAATATCAAAAAATGAGAACAATAAATTATTTTGATTTTATTCGTTTTCGCCTAATAACCAAACAAATTCTTTAATTTTAAATATACATAAAACATTTGTCATTTACTCTAGGAGGCTTAGTTTCTCAAATGAATTTTTGTCAGAAAAGTTTTACATTATTATAATTTTTATTATATTCTATTTTTATTTAAGACAAAAGAAAGTTTGTCATTGAAAAATGCAGCATGACACCCTTTAATACATTTTAACTCCACAACATAATATCAGTAGCTATATATACAGTTCCCATTAGAAATCATGCCATTATGACTGTGACAGAGATTTTTAGAGCATTTATTTGTTTAAATAGCTTATTTTTTGTAGTGAATTTTATTAGTTATTTGTAGGGTAGGAAGTAGTGATGAAAAGGTAAATTACTTAAATGTAGCAAATTGTGAGGGTGCTGGGAAAATAAATTTTATTTTATTTTGGTAGTTACTTGTTTTATTAAAACTTAAAGTGCATTTTAGTGGTTAATATGTATAATTTATCAAAAATATTTACTTCTGGAGGAGTTGTTTTGCTCGTATCCTTTAGTTATTAACAAACATATATTGTTAAAGTATAAAGAAAAACTGGTACTTTCCTTTGTTTGGGCTATCTCAATAAATGACCATAATATATATGTCACAAATGGCAGTCAGTGGAACTTTTGTGTTTGTAATCTTTAATGATTTTTTTGAAAATTTGGTGATGATCTTAACACCATTTAAATAATGATGGTCTTAATAATAAATAAGTGCCAATTTCTTTTTAAATTTATGATTTATAATAATCATATAATAATTAAAATTATTTACTGAAATTAATGTAAAATTGATGAAGACAAATTTGCTACAAAAGTATTTAGTAATTGATATTTAAAAACTATTTTAAGGTAAATATTTTTAAAAGAAATTTATAACAATAATCTAGTTATATGAATAAATTATGATTTATCTAACTTAAATTTAAAAAAAATTCTTATTTTATTACATTAAATAGCATCTTTTAAACAAATATTAATTTATAATTAATAATAAAATTTAAATGGTAGCTCCTTCATGTCAAAGATTAATAATTTCTTGGTATTTGTTATTCTAACTAGAATTCCTTACATAGTTCTTACTTTATTATTTTCCCTAGTAGAAGTGCATTTTGTAATCATTGTTGAGATATTTCAAACAACTACTATGAATTATTGTCATGCAAATATATCTACCATGGCATATCTCATTGCTATAGAATGTCATACTAAATATAAATTACTCTAATGTTCATTTTTAAATGAAGTTTGTGTATTATGATGTTGAAATACATCATTTTGACATATTTCATAATTTTTAAATTAATGTATTCATATGTCATTTTTTCATATGAAAGAGACTTAATCTATTTATATTTTATATATTAAAACTTAATATTAGTTTTATTACATTATTCTAATCTATCGGCATTCTATCTATTTTTAGCCTGTTTTCTTGATGTGACGTCATCAAGCCTGTACTTGTATACTTGCATCAAATTCATTTTTACCCGAGTCTTGATGGCATTCAACTTAGGACATTGCTGTTTTCTGAAGTAGTATTGGAAAGGACTATTTTGGATTTGCTTCTAATTATATATTGGAGGCTGTAATCTCTTTAGACATTTCATCCAGAAATATCATGGATATAACATATGTGCTAACTCTTGAAGAAATGGCTATTATAAAAATTGCTGTTGCACTTTATAATGATCCTGTACTCAGACCATTTATTGATAAGTTAAGAGTTAATGACAGAGTTGCATCTTTTTCATGTGAATATAATTTTCGTGAATGGAATGTAATATTTGAGAAAGCTATGACAAGAATTTCTACTTTTGTACCAGCATTACTACAAAAGAAAGTGGTGAATCTGTTGAAAACCATTCACAATGAAATTGAAAGATGGTGGGCAGATCATCATGTGTTTTTTATATTGCTCTCTAATATAGATATCCATGGTAATCTTTGTTGGAAATCAGAAGGAACGATTGATAGAATAAAAACAGTAAAGAAACTGGTACAAATGGAGGAATTGGGTGTTTCAACCCGCCTTTTGTTGGCGTGTACATATTTTTTAGAAAAAGAAATATCTATATTGTGGAATAAAATGAGTCCTCTTGATAAATTGGTTATTCATCGCATAACTGGAAACATAAGTGTTGAATTTTGGGGCAAATGTTTAAAAAGGAGAAACACACCTTGGACTAATCTTGCAAAAAAATATCTTCAACCCCCAGAAGGTTGGGTTTTGGAACCTTCTCGTATAAGGCTGAGTTCTTTCTATCATGCATTATCATCCGGAGCCAAACGAGATTTTACAGCTTGTTTTGTTCGCCCAGAAAGAATTCACAATGATGATTTACGGTTTTGCCTGTTTCAAATGAATGAGATAGAAAAAAAAGAAATGCTTGAAACATATCCTCATATTATTCTCGACACACTTTTACAATGGCCATTGCAAAGCTTATTCATGAAAATTGCAGATCTTGTTTGGGATCATTTGCCAGAATGTGAATATCTGAATTTGTTGCATATCATTCTGTACAGAAAAATATTGAAGGAAATGAATGATTTTGATTACATACAACTTCTAGCTGAGTTTTGGAAACACAGTCCTTCTCATTTCAAGGATCATGTGAAGAATGACCCGGTGTATGAACCGTTAATGCGGATGATTAATTACGATAGATCCCAACCTTTTCCTTTGAAATCACTATACCAGAATTATTTAGATTTCATCTTAACCAGTCGTAGAGCTTATTCAGGTTATCCACTGAGATAAAGACCGAAATATTGATTACATGATAGTTTTAAACTATCCCCCTTTTTTTTTTTTTGAAAAAAATAATGCAACTTCTGATTTTTTAATGAGGCAAAAAATATGGTTATGGTGTTTTGATGAGGTTATCTTTCATAGGCAATGCTTATGTAAAGAATCACCATAAGTGAATCAAATTTTTTATATTCCCCTTTCAAAATGCTATTAAGTTAATTCAAAACAAAAAGTAAGAGCATATATTGAATTATAGATTCCTAACAGAAAAGATTTATTACATGGAATTAACTATACTATAATTGGAAATATTAATAAGCTAAATAAAAAAAATCAGATAGTTTTTTAGCAGGAAAAAAAATTAAATAAAATGAGGAAAACTTTTTCTAATGTAATGAAATATCTGCATAAAAATAAATTATAGATTTATTGGAAGTAGTTTAATTTGCGGGGAATGAACTAATTATACTCCTATGGTAAAGGTCAAAAGTCAGTTCTTTATCTGGTGCATTAACTTTTCAATTTAAAATGGTCTATCTAGAAATTTAATAATTTTAAAAAATATATGTGATAGGCATATAAACAGATAACAGACAGGAAAAAATAAATTCAGAATATTGGATAATACCACAACCTATTAGATTAATCATTTTGTGTACTTAATGAACATTGTTTTGTGTAATGAATAATAAATGTAGAATCTGTTTTATAAATAATTCAGATTAATAGAAAAATCGATTCATCTCAATAAATGCTTAATTTCTGCAACTGTGTAATATAACAAGATATTTCAATAGATATCAATAATAACAATATTGCTTCTCTAGTAATATATTAGTTTTGATTAAATATGTTTAAAATAAGATGAATTTTGTAATTAGTATATTGCATTCCATTTAAGCATTTTTCATATGGTTAGTCATGCATTTGTAAATCTTATAAATTAAACTTTGTATTACATGAGTAATACCCTAATCCCGGTTACTGAATACGATCAATTATTTTTTAAAAAGTTTTATGCATTTATACTTGTTTTGCTTTGTAAGATATTTGATCTGCATGTGATTACAATGTTAATGTATTTTTTGTTATGCAAAATAAATCTATATGGCTTGATAAAATGTATTTATTTATGTTTACATCAAAACATATCCAGTGATGTATTACGTACATGAGGAGGGCTAAAATTTGTTCTGTATAGAGACAAGAAGGAATAGAATTGACATGTTAATTTCATAGTGCAGCTGGTTGTATACGAAAAGTTACATATTGTTAATCACGGGATGTAGCTAATATATATATTATAACTACAAATACTAATAAAGATTTTGAATTAAAAAAGAAACAGATATATAAGCATTCAGAGAATTAAAAACTACTGCATTATCCTTTGCTTGACAGGTTCTTTGGTTATTTTGCTGCTGCTTAGGCTATCCAAATATCCCTTTCATCCGAATTGATGCTCATCGTGTTGGGTCAGAAAAACAAGATGTTTTTAGATTAGGTTATCTGGTTGCAAGAACATTGATTTTATTTCCTGAGATACATCACCTTGATAAATTTATGTCCCCTATTTTTTTTCCATAATTACGCTCTCTTATGTGAATTTGAGTCTATGGTATATCATGAGTATTTCTGCAAAATATTTATATATTTTCAATGCTAACAAGAGAAGATATCACCAATTTGATTCAACCTTGGTATAGTCTGGGATGTTAACTAGCCAAAATAGTAGAATCCATTTTTTCCACAATTTTACTGATATCAAGTTTGACGATATTTAATGCAGCTGGTGGATGACTCAGTAGAGAAATATGCGGTTAGATATTCTGCAGTTAACAGATTCTATTTCTGAAATTTTCTTACATTTACTGGTAGTACATAATATAAAATAGAAATGGTACAATTATTAATCGAACTAAGCAGGATTTGCCTTTTTGTCAATGATGTGGTTTTATTGGCAAGAAGTAAATATGCACTGATTGAACTTTTAATGGGTTTATCATAGAAGCCAGCATTTTTTATCTGAAATAAACATAAAAAAAAAAGACTAAATACATGAACTTGGATTGTAGAGGAACTTATACAGATATTGAACTAAAGATAAATAAGGAGATTGAGTTTAAATATTGAGCTCTATTGCCACCGAAAATATATGTCGGAGACTATACAAAGTTTAAATACAGGAAATTGCAGTTTCTTTGCTCTTAAAAATTAAGATCTAAAATAACAACACTGAAAATGAAGCTCTGGGTGGATAAAATTATAATCAGACCAACAGTTATTTATGGGTCAGAGACCTGGACCTTGACTCAAAAACAGGATAAGATGTTGATAACCTGGGAGGAAGATCTTAAGAGCTATATTTGGACCTATCAGAGAGGGCGATGTTTGGAGGAGGCATTACAATCATGAAATTACAAAACTGTATGGAGAAAAGGATATCATTAATTGTATAAAAGTCAAAGGAAATTCATTGGCTAGGACACATAGAAAGAATGGACAATAGCAGAGACTCAAAGAAAATTTTCAAGGAAAAGTGCCAGGGCCAAAGAAAAAAAGGAAAGGCCAAAAAAGAGATGGATTGATGAAGTGGAAAAGGATCTGATGAACCTAACGATCACAAATTGGAAAACCAAAGCTAGAGACAGACAACTTAAAAGTTGTATTGTTAGCAAGGCCATGGTCCACTAAAAATAAAAAGAATTTCATGCCAGGGAGTTAGTTAATTTTATTTGTAAGGAATATAACGAAATAAAAAGTAAATTAAATAATTTTGCAGGCAGGAGTGAAGCATTAAATAAAAATATTTTTTAAAATTTCAATTGTTTTTAAGAAAAATCTGCTCAAAGTATAGAAACGCTTGACATATTTACTGTTTTCCACTCAGATGTTTGTCATCAGGGCAATTTTGAATCACCTTATTAAACATGTTTTTTAAACAAGTTAAAAATGTTATATATAATGTAATTTATATTAAAAGATTTTCAACTGAGTGGATTTTTTTTTTTTTAACGAAGCAATACACATTTTTATTATGATGGAATAAAAGATATATTTTATGTAAAATTTTTACAAAAATGTTTATTTCAATTCACTTGAAATAAATAGTTCAATATTTTGAAAATCTTTTAAAATTTAAAGAACCTTCCTTTGTCTCTTATTTTTTTGCACAGAGCTAATGTACCTACAATCTAAATAATACATATAATGATTGTAAAAAATTAATAATATTTCTTAAATATTTTATAATTTTCAAGAATTCAAACATTTTTATTTTGCAGCACACTTTTCATATAAAATATCATAAATCAAAGGATAGACATATGAAATGAGTAAATTATTAATAAGGCATACTAAGAGGATTTCACCAAGTATGCTCAAAGATTTTAAAATCAAATTATTTGTTCCTTTACTGTAATATTCTACTTTACAAAAATACTTTTTATACCAAGTATACTCAGAAATTTTTAACAACTTTCATATAAATATTACCATTATAATTATAAATAAGAAAAAAAAAATGTTGCAATTGCTTTTCTGTAATTTTAGTAAATAATCTTCGGTAGGAAACTGTCATTTAAGCCAGTTCTTTATTTAAGTCAAAAAATTTAAATAAATACAAAATGAAAAGTATTACTGTTGAGTAGAAAATCAAACCTGGCAAACCTTTCTATATTATTTATCAAGAAGAAAAAAAAATTATACATAATTAGAGCATTTTCAGAGAACAAAAAGGATCTTGTATAAGTATTTTATTTTGAGCATTAAAAAAATAAATAAAGTGCAAATATATTTTTTTTTTATTATTAGCAAAAATTTAAACTATAAAAGTAAGATAGTAAAACAAAGTTTAGTTTAGTATGTTACTTTAATAGTTTAAATCTTACTAAACTAGTAAGATTTGTTATCAAACAAACCAGAAGAAATGCTATCAAACAATGCACATTTTTAGGAAGGATAGGGTTTACCTTTTCAAAGAATTTGTTTAATTATTTTCACAAATAACATGCAAATATATCTAATAATTTGGATACTCAATGTATAGAATAGACAGCTATTATTATAAGTTTATTTGAATTTAATTCAAAGTATGATTAATTTTTTGTTATTAATTAATTTAGAATTGTGCTTTATATATATCGTTATTATAGAAATTATCTAGAATAATTTAAGTTAAAAATAGAAAAGAAAGTGATCATTATGAAAATTATTGATTTTTCAACCATTATTCAACTAAATATCAACATCGTATGCTTTACAACAATTTTATATTTGCATATAGAAACATTTTCTAAGATTTAAAGCCTTTATTACAAATTCATAATACATTCAAATTAGTCATCTGATTCATAAAAGCTTGATTGTCTTTTAAAGGAGCGGTGTTTTTCTTTCGTCTGTCTTAAAGGGGATTTTGATCTTGATCTATATATTTCTCTCGATTTTATTGTTCTTTGATGAGTTAATTCAGGAGTCCTTGATCTTCGATTGTGAGAATGTTTCTTTCTGTGCATATGAGGAGACCTTGATCTTTTATATTTTTCTCTATAAGAGTATTCTGGGGAAGAAGCTTGTTTAGTTATTCTCTTTGGACTTTTTGACTTCTCTCTAACAGAATGATTTCCTGAATAATACTTCTTTTCTTTATCTTTCCTAGACTTTTCATTAATTCTTTTTTCAAAAATGGGTGAAAAATTTTTTGATTTTGAGGAATGTTTGTTTTTATGACTGCTTTGCTCGAAAGATGGAGGTGAAACGGAATGACTCGAAGAACTTCTATGATGATGGCTTCTTTTGTGATTATGTTTTTTAGAAGAAAAGTCATGCTCTGAATCCGATTCAGCCGATGAATCATGGCGATTTCTTGACACACTTGCATGACTTTTTTTATGTGACACTGAAAGTGGTGATCTAGAAATGTTGGATGCATCCGATTTTGATTTATCATGTCTTCTACTTTTAATATATTTGGAATCATAGTACTTTTCTGATTTTCTACTAGAATATTCTTCAGAATCTCTTGCTTCATATTTTTTGTGTTTTCGATCAGGAGATTTATGGTCATTCTTCTTTTTTCTCTTTAAATGAGATGAATCATTATCCATATCAAATATCAAGTTATACTTATCAGATTTTGGTTTGTCTTTTATAACAAATTTTTCTTTTCTATTATTTTTTTCTTTGGAAAATGTATTTCCTTTATTATGCATCATTTTTGATACTGACTGACTAAAATCCACATGAATTCTTCTATCATCAATAAGAACATTATCCATCTTGAAATAAGCATTTTCACAATCTTCTTCTTTTTCAAATTCAATAAAGGCATACTGCAAAGATTCATCAGTCTTCTTATCTTTAATTACTTCACAGCTAACAATTGATCCAAAGCGTGAAAATATAATTTCTAAATCTTCTGATGTTGTTACTGGATTCAGTTTACAAACAAATAAAACATTTTCTGGGGGTCTTACATCAGCATCAGGAATATCTCCAACCATTTCAAGTATGGTAGCTCTAGCCTTTGCTTCACTTTCCTTGATTTTTTCTTCAATTTCTTCTGCATTTTTACCTTCATTATCATCAATTTCCTCATCAGCTGCAATGTAGTTTGATTCTAGCTGCTCTTTAGTTGGAAGTGGTGATGCATCAGGTATTTCTAAACCAGAAGGATCATCATAGGGATCATAGAGTACAACGGTGTGAGTTATTCTAATGTCTTGATAAGGACGATTGTTAGGATCACAAATAGCTTCATTGATCTTTTGAAGAATGTCAAATCCCTCAGCCACTTCACCAAACACAGTGTGAATTTCATCAAGATATGTGAGATTCTCACTAAGAGTTAAAAAAAACTGAGATCCATTCATGTTATTTCCATTGTTTACCATAGACAAGGTTCCCAGTTTTTCATGTTTTAATCTAGGTTTTAGTTCAGCTTCAAAATATGCAGCTTGGTCTCCATATACACGACTAAAGATGGATTCCCCTCCACGACCAGTGGATGTGGGATCCCCTGTTTGTGCAATGAAGTTTCTCTCCACTTTGTGAAAGAGGCATAAATTGTAGTACTTGACTTTACAGAGTTTAAGAAAGTTCAGACAAGCATTTGGTCTTTCTTTCAAGTAAAGATCCAGAGTTATGTCTCCAACTGTAGTTTCAATTACAACTGACATAATTGATTTCTGCTTTTTCCTGTAAAAAGAAAATTTTAAAAAAGTTAAAAGAAATCAAATCCCAAATAAAATTTAATACTTAACAAATTTTGAAAATAAAATGTTTTTATTAAAATTGATGAGCATTCATCTTGAACATTATGTATGGATATTTTGATGATACCCATGGATTAATTAGAAAATGTATGATATTTAATTTAAACATATACATGGAATAATAACTTTAATACAAATGATCAACTGAGGTAATTCCTAGCCACCAGTTTGTTGGTGACTTTCTTTTTAGTATCCAAAATACTGCTTCATTAAATTTAATTAAAATCACTCGACACACTCTCTACTTCATAATGTATAAATTAGTTATTTGTTTAATTAAGATTTTTAAAAATTTGTATTGCTCAAATGATATTTGAATTCCAGCGAAAAAAAATTCCATATTACTTGGGATTTTTGAAAGACTACATATTTTTCCATTTTTTTTTATTTATGTCACAATTGTTCAATATCACAGAAACGGAAAGGTAATATTATATATATATATATTATTAAAATTTAAAATTTACTGTGTAATGTTAAAATATAACCTTATGTTTGTGGGATATATCTTGCTTAGTCATTTGGTATAGTGTAAAGGTTAATTAATTTTAAATTCCTATCTTCGGTTTTCTCTTATTTTCTTAATTTTTTCATTACTAACTTTTATTTTAAATTCTTAACAAAGTGCTATTCTTTAAATTATTATCTTCTTTCATTTTGAGTTATATATTTTTAACAATTAGTATGCTTAAATTAATTAATTAAATAACTGGAAGTAAGAGGATTTTTTTTTTCCAATTCACTCTATAGATTATACAACCCTTTACCTTTTTACCTAATTTTTGGAATTTATGATTGATATTCTATTAATTAAAAGTCTTAAACTAAAAATCTCAGAAATAAATATTTTCAATCAAATAAATAAACAGGAACATTATTTAATTTGGAGATGCTAAGAAACAAGCATAGTACCACAGAATACAGTTATTATGTATGTATTATTATAAAAACTCATTTTATATTGAGAAATTCATAAAAAAATAGCAATGAAAAAGTTTACCTTAGCATAATTTTAATATACACTTACATTTTTTCATTAGCCAAAAGGAAAGAAAACGGAAAGCAATATGTTTAGTATATATTTTTTCTATGGGCCAATTGGTTCGAAATGCTTTGAATAATTCACTTTAAATAATGAGGTAACAAATATTACTAATAAATGCTACAAAATTATTGTTTTTCTTTTTCAGTCATGTAAGTGAACATTTTCACTTATTACTAAAGAAAATTCTATAGATTACGGTGTCTGAGCAGTTTTACAGATGAAACACATTACTTGCATAATTTAGCATAAAGCATTAATTGACCAATAATCATCCCAGCATGAGATAATTCCTGGTCATTTGGAAAATAATTTTATTTAAAATGAGACTACATTTAGAATAAAGTGAATATTTTATTATGTGAGGGATTTATTATTTATTGTACTAAGAGGTATTAATTATTAGCAAATATGGATACATTATCTTGGATAGTGATTGTAATAATTAGATGTTTTTGCCTTTTGACCAGTAATTATCCTGGTAGACTCTATAGGACTTAAAATCAGATTCTGTAATGATGAGAATAGTGATTTATTAGACTGCTGTTTTAATATTAGGCTTTAAAACATACTTCTATTTAAATGAAAATAGTTTAAAATACATAAATTTACATACATTAATGAACACCTGATTATTAATACAAAACAAAGTATACAAAAATACATGAATACTATCATTTTAATTAATACTACTGAAGTTTAAGACACAGGTAAGAAAATATTCTTGCAAATCCTTTTAAAATAAACATTTTTTTATCCTGAATCATTCCATACTAAACTAATCCACTATGATTTTAATACGTCTCTGATTTTGTTTTTATGTTTAGAAGTAATCTTCCGGTTTCTTTTCTTCAGTTCTCATCCCAGTTGAGTTTTATTTTTACAATCCTACATTTATAAATATATTTTTTTTTAAGTTCCTGAATAATTAATGTAGAATTTTTTTTTTTAATGCATATATACTTTTAAGAATAACATTAAAAAAAAAAAAAAAAAAAAAAAAATACAAATACCCTAAACATATAATAAAATAATTTTAAAATTTTTCCTTAAAAAATTCTTGTTAACATTTAAGATTTTCAATATCAGAATATCAAATAATCATGTGGTTTTTTCCCCTCTCTGTTTTTAACAAAATGTTTTATGAGTATGACACAATTTTTATAAAATTTTACAAAATCAATTTCATAGATATGTTGTTATTATTAAAAACATTTTTATATTGGTAAACTAATTTTGAATGTAGGTTTTTTAAATTGAAAATATTCAATTAAGAATTTAAAAAAAAAAAAAAAAAACATGAAGGAGGCACAGCACTCCGGTCTACGCCCCAAGTCTTACTGCCTGAAAATATTTCTGTAAACAGATTTGAAGGTGGAGAAAGAAAGTTGAGGGATAGCCAATAAAATAAGGAAAAAGAGGAAATGAATGCTGTAGACCTTTATTGAAACAAAATGATCATCCTATACATTGGACATCATGAAACCAACATCCATAGGCTCTTCTAGAGTTATAATATGCTCCACATCCATTAATACAATGACATCACTTGTACTTGGAGCACTTAGCAAGAGTAACGCACTAAAAAAAAATAATAAACAATGCTGTGGTAATCCAATACATTGGAAGTTTCACAACTTGTATCTATGATAATTTGAGGTATTTTAGAATGTTATCTAAAGTTTTAATTACGATGGAAGAGAGATTCTTCACACAAATGAACCTTCAAATTCTTTCTACTGGTTTAGGCAATGAAGAATTTTGCATTAAACTTTTCCTGACACACTTAGTGTTCTAGAATCTCCATATATAAAAATTAAAAGAATCTACTTATTTTCTGATGAGTGTTAATTGCAGAGAAGATGAAAACTAAGCAGACATATAGTGAACATTGTCAGATTTGCAATGTAATAGTAGCAACTAAGTGTTACGAAAATTTTTTACTAAAATTTTCCTGACTAAATTAAAATACAGTATCTGAAAATATAAATCGCTGCATGTCGATCACAGCTATTAGGATATCCAATTTTCAATATTGATTTATGTTGGACAATTAGTAATTAAAAAGTATTCTTTTTACAAAGTTGAATCCATTAAAATGAATACATTCTGAGTTTTTTTTTTATTTCAGATAGTTTATTTTTATTAATATTATTCTTATGAATTTTTAAAAATGTGGAAAATTTATTTCACAGTTGCAACTTTTCTAATATGGGGGGGGGGATATTTTTCTTGGCTAAAATGGAGTAAACATTTATAATCATTTTTAATAAAAAAAATGAGTTTCTTTCACAATATTACAATTTGAACAATTACTGTTTCAACAAAATAAATTAAATCGTATTTAAAAAAATAAGAACAGCTTATTCTAATATCACCATCTGGAATTCTCTTTTTTTAAAAATCGGTTTAGTTGAAAAATATTGATTTTTTTTAACTCTACAAATAGTTTTAACATATAATAACTTTTTAAGTTCCTTTATTAATTCTAAGTTGTTCTCTATCAGCTGTGTTTTAATTTTACAATGCATTATTTTTCATTGTATTTGCACTATGTTCTTATAATAGGAGGTTTTAAAAGAAAGGGTCTCTTAAAATATAATCTAACTAAACAATATTAAGCCATATAGATTATAAGTACATACAAAATTCCAATAAGACACAGCAGCTAACAAAAAGCCCAAGCACCAAATGACAAAGATAAATTGTTACATCGCAAAGATTATGCAATGCTATTTCTGTTAATGATTAGATGCAAATACACTACAAGCTTCCGACTCACAATTTATATACTAGTTAGAACCATTGCTTTACTTCAACTGACAGTAACAAATATATGAAAAGTAAAAAATTTTATCTTATTTGACATATGTATCAAAGAAACATTAAAATAATTGTAATTAACATGGCCAAATATTTGTTAATGGCCCTTTAAATTGATTGCCACATGGGAGATAAGTTAAATGTGATTTTCCTCTTTGATGTGGTTTTGTGTTATTGATTTTGGCTTAAATTTGATGTTGTGTAACTGACCCTTAGACAGTCAGGAGGGGTGAGGTGACTTGATTCGTTTTTGAAACGAAAGGAATTCCATGACGACTTCAAGAAAGTTTAATTTAAGATATCACTTCCCAAATTGGACAGGTATGGAAATTGAAAGTTATAAACATAGGAATGGATAATATGCCATTTCCTGCCAATAATATGCCATGTCATTTTTAAAGACTGTTGAGGAAGGATGCAATATATGATTAATAGTTTTGAACCACTCTCATTTACTATGGCCTTTGATATTAAATCATCAACACCTTTACCTTTTTTTCATATATGTTTTTGCCACCATCAGTAGTAATACACTTTAATTTTTCTACTAAAGACTGTTTCATTTCCTCATTTCAATAGACTCATTTTCAACTCCTTTAAGAATATCTTCTCTTGTGATCATGCCATGAATGCTATGAACAAGAAGCTCTACAGATCCTTCATAATTTTTATCTATCCTTCGAATATAAAGTAACAGATGAGAATATCTAAAATTTATATAGGTATATTAACTAATCTAGGGCCACACTTCTACCACTGTAAGTGTCTAATTTTGTCAGACAATTGAGTTAATACATTTTTGCAAGACCATCTACTCTTCGAGCCACAGTGTCTGATGATAAACTGCAGTTTTTAAATAAATTATTTTTTTCTGTTTTATTCTGCGAATTCTTCAGTAAATGATTTCCCATATTTCATTATTGAATGAGCCATGTTAAAACTAGCATGAGTTACTGCATCTTATTCAGCATTTAATTTCTTAATTGCTAAGATTTCAACCCACGTTCAACAATTGCAAGATTTCATTTTGCTAAGATTTCAACCCACGTTTCAAATATTTATTTCTGAATAGTTCCGAAATGAAAATTTGTGTGTAATTCAAAACTGAAGTATGATGTTATTAATTAGCTAGGTCTTGGCCCTTATTGACCCTTAGGCAAAAAGTTTGGAGACCCCTGACCTAGAGTGAGATTTAGCATCTATGAAATGAGATTATATTTCATTTTTTTTTCATGAATTCTGACACTTAATGATGAACCTATTAGTTCAGGTAAATGCAATTTAACCCACACGCTTGGTACGAATTTGAAAATTATCACATAGTCATTTAAAAATCTCTTCGCTAAGAGTGTAGGTTAAACTGCATTACTATACAAACTTTTAATTAAACAAAGTTTTTATTCGTTAATCACTGCTTGGAATACAAAAAATTTCATTTCTATATACAAAATACTCCCATCTCACAGAAATATAATAAATTTAATTATGAAATAAAACAACGGTTATCAAATTTCTAGAAAAGAGATTTGTATTTAAGAAACTTTTAGAAATAGAATATTCTACTTACGGTTCAAACAAAAGTGTAAACAAATTTATAAACAATATTGTATATTAGACATGAGTCGAATCAGTATTATCCGTATAAATAGAATGAATTACCACCACAAGTATGTACATCACGAATTTATCAGTTCGAAGGTTCTTTTTTGTGATAGGCGATTCAGGTGATTCGAACGGTTGGAAATGTTTCTTTAAAAAAATCCGTATCAAGGGAATTTTCATACCATGAGGCCACCTGTCGTTCTTTATAAGTATAAATAGGATAAATCATAACTAAAGGTGTCGAGTGCGTGAAGAAAAATGTAAATCATCGGTGATGGAAACGTAACAAGAAATTTCTGATCAATAAATATGCGTTGAAGTAAAATATCTAAAAAGCGATAAGTGAGCTGGAAATTATGGTGGTTTGAGGCTTCGATTCCATTTAGAAGTAGAGAAAGGATACTTGTATTTTCCATTCAATTGCGTAAATATAGTTTGTGCCTTGATGAGAGGGTTTTCGTGAGTAGCAATGGTATTGAAGAAATTTCTAGAAAGTTTAGTAATATAGTTGTCAATAGAATCAATTTTTAACTCTTGATGAATTGTAGAGTTGCGGATAAACCAGGGTGCACCAATGATGATACGAAGAAGTTTGTTTTGAATAATTTGCACAGATTTCTTGTTAGATTGTGCAGCTAGACCCCAGATTGGGGCAGCATAGGTAAGGATAGGCCTAAGAACTTGTTTGTAGAGAAGAAGTTTGTTTGACAAAGTTAATTTAGAAAATTTATTAATGAGTGGTAGAGTGAGATAAAATTTTTCCAACATTTTTCTTTGATTTTTGAATATGAGGTCGAAACGTAAGTTTATAATTAAGCCGAGATATTTAATATTAGTTGCCCATTCAATTTTTGATCAAAAAGGGAGAGATTAATATATGGTTGTCTGGCGTGCCCTTTCGGAAAATGATAGCTTGAGATATAAAGACATTAATTGCGATGCGCCATTTAGTTAGCCAATCCTCTAGGATATTCAGAAAATTTTGAAGAGTATCGATGACATAAAGAATAGACTCACCTTGGGCAAGAGCAGCAGAATCGTCAGCAAATAGGCAAGTCGAAATGTTAGTGCATTGAGGAAAGTCGTAGGCAAAGATCTTGTAGAGAATAGGACTTGGCACTCTTCCTTGAGGTGTACCAGCACAAATACGACCGATTTTCGAGAATTCATTATGAAGTCGAACTTGAAAGGTTCTATTTTTAAGATAATTTGTAATGATAAGTGTGATCTAAGTTGGAAATTGAAGTTTGATCATTTTGTAGATCAGCCCAATGTGCCACAGTCGATCGAAAGCTTTTTTCACATCTAGAAAGACACCTCCTGTAAAAAATTTATAGTTATATCCTTCAGTGATGATATTGGTGACACGTAGAAGTTGATGACAAGTTGAGTGATGTTGACCGAATCCAAATTGTTCTGTTGGAATTATGGAATTTTTATCGCAAAAAAGAAGTAATATGTTTCACTAAGAGTTTTTCGTAAAGTTTTCCTACACATCTAAGAAGACTGATGGGCCGATAATTTTGAGGAAATTTCCTATCTTGGCCAGGTTTAGGAACATGATGATATTTGCTTTTTTCCAGATAGGAGGGAACTAGTGATATTTAGTACAGCTGTTGTAGATTTTTGCAAGATGAGTAATGGCATTAAGGGGAGACACATTACGGCTTTATTTGGAATGTTGTCAGGTCCAGAAGATTTCCGAATGTTGAGATCCTAGATTAAGTTAATTCTGTCAGATGGAGAAAAAAATATTGTTATAATAATTTTGATGATCAGCTAGAAAGGAAGTTACTGTATCTTCAACATGCTCAATTTGTGAGTAATCGCAAGGTTCAGTGTTTTCTTGAAAAGAGATTACAAGGTTTTCAGCAAAAGAGTTCGCTTTATCAGAAGATGAAAATATAAGACCTGAGGATCCAACCGGTGGAGGAATTTTGGGATATTTTTGGTGAAATATTTGTTAATTTTGAAGAGAGAATTATCTTCTGGATTTAGGCCTAATAAAAATTCATTCCATCTGTCATTTTTTAATTTGTGAATCATTTGCTTTATTTCTTTTTGAAGCTTGTTGACGGATTGCTTGAACGGAGGAAACCTGGTATCTTGGCATAATTTTCGATTTCTGTTTTTTTCCGCAATTTTAGAGGTGATTTCAGTAGGAAGTTTTTGGTGTGGTGTACTGAGTTCTTTAGATTTGCTAGCAAGGTTGATAGCAGAAGTAACAGCATAATTGAAATTAACAATTATTTTGTCAATATCTTGAATATTGGAGATGACTGGATTACCAGGAATGCTTTGAGAGAGAATTTTAGTAAAAATATTCCAATTGGTAGTTGTGATTATGCTATTGAGGAAGGGCGTAAATGACTTATGAGAGACTTCAACTATCACAGGGTTATGATCACTGGAAAGGTCGTTGATAGAAGAAGCAGGCCCGGCGTTTAAATTTTTAAGAAGTGCGATGTCAAGAGTACTATTGCATGGATTGTGAAGGCAGAAATATGTGGGATCATTAGGAGCAATAACATTGAATGCATTAAGATTTGTCCAATCGAAGAGAAGAGAACCATTTATGTTGCTGCGTTCATTATTCCATGCAGGATGCTTGAATTGAAATCACCAAGTAGAAGTACTTGTTGATTGGAGTTCACTATTGTATCAAGTTCTTGGGTGAGGAATCTACAAATTGGAGGGCGATAAATGCTAGAAACAGTAATTTTATGTTATTCTTGAGATTAATAACGATAGCAGAGTTTTCAAAGCTGGTTGTAGTAAAATGTATTTGATGATGATTAATATTTTTATGAATGCAGATAGCCGTGCCTCCTCCTCTGTGGGTAAGACGATCGGAGCGATATATGATATAATTTGGAATTTGGAAGGAATCGCCAGGCCGAAGATGTGTTTCTTGGAGAGCAATTACATGAGGTTTGTTTTCAGATATAAAATTTTGTAATTCATTAATTTTTCCTTTAAGACTATTGGAGTTCCAAGTCATGCATAAGATAGAATTATCGGTCGATCTATTGAATGTTATTGGCTGGTTGATTTTGAAGAGCAGTTATTAAAACAGAAAGATTTGAAAGTACCCCAACTAATTGTTGCAGAATGAGTGGAATTGGAGGCGTTTCCGTGGAAGCCTGCAGAGTATTGGAAGAAGTAGTATGGTGAGAGGTCTGGGTAGGAAGAGTTGGAAAGTCATCTGAAGAAGGAGGAAGAGTTGGAGAAGCCTTCTGATGAGCGGGAAGAGACAATTGGTTGGAGTTCTCAGGCTTCATTTGTTGTGCTTGTTTTTTAAGTCTCTCCATCCAAGCGTTGACCTTCAGTGGAGGAGCAGGAGTGAAATTAGCAGGATTTTTAGGGCAACCTGAGAAATTTGCAGTATGCTCGCCAGAGCAAAGGGCGCATTTGGGAGCTTCATCTGGCCTTTTGGTGCATTCTTTGGTGGCATGAGGTCCAGCACATTTGAGGCATCGAGGGTCTCTTGTACAGAATTTGCTGTGATGATAGAATTCTTGACATTTATAGCATTGGCTGGGTCCTAATTTTCTTCTGAGTGGTTCAACTTTGACCCTAAAGTAATATAAGGTGGATAGGTCGAAAATTCTTTTGTTTTGTTCATTTTTGGTAGAACTATTAGGTACAGAGGTAGATTGCCGGTACCAGCACGATTACGAAGTGGAGTGATGAATTCAGGAGGAAAGTTGAGAATTTGGAGTTCCTGCAAGATGACATCAATTGGGAGATCTGAAGGCAGTCCGCGAATTACAACTTTAAGTTGCTTTCTTGGGGCAATTCAAATGTATGACTTTTAAGTTTCAGGTGATCAATTTGCTTCCGTATGGATCTGTAGTCATCAGGTGTGGTTGGAAAAACTTTTAATTTGCCTCCAGAAAGGCGTCCTTCAATCTTTTGAATTTGTAATCTGGTTGAAATTCTTAAGAATTTCAGTAGAATTTTGTATGTTGTCAATTATAAATGGAGGAACATATTTAGTAGTATGGGATGCAGGACAAGAAGAAGCAATATTGTGGTCATTAGTGAGATCTGTGTCCATACTCTTTTCGTCCAGATATAATTTATCCACATTTTTTGAAATTTCTTCAATTTTAGCAGGAGGTATGTTGTCTGCATCACTAGGAGCAAGATTTTCATCTGCTTAAGGAAAGCATATTTGGAAGATAACTTGATAACAGTGGGATCACTGGTATTAGGCCGTTTAGCTAAATTTTTCTTTGCTTTTGTGTGTCCTTAAGTTTTTTCTTTTTAGTAGGAGTAGTAATCGAGTTGTTTGCATCATTGTGTTTCACCAAGATGAGACTCATTTGCTTCCTTAAGTTTTTACTGGTAATATTAGAAAGCGTAAGTTGTAAAAAAAGATCTAAATTAGGTATTTGAGGTTCAATTTTTAAGCAATTTTCAATATTGTACAAATGATCATTGAGGTTTTCGCACTCAATGAATGATGAAAAATTGTTGATGCTAATATTAAGTTGATCAATTTCTTGAATAAAGTTAAACGCTGTCGGGTTAGTATTAACGTCAATGAAATGAAGCATATTGGTTGATTGGTCAGCAGGGGAGAGAGACATGGTTGTGCTGTGTGAGGAGAGCGAAACTCCTTCGACAACAGTCATAATAGAATAAAATAAACAAAACCAAATATTTAAAAATACTGACTGAAACAGAAAATAAATATGCACTTTACTGAGTAAAGGCGGTGAGAAACGCACGTGGCTAAAAAGCCTGAACAATTCTGCGCCTACACAGTAAAATACAGAAGGAAAAAAAAATTCTAGAATTTAGCTAAAAGTTCTAAAAAGAATTCTAGAATTTAGCTACTCATTGTATACAACAAACTAATAAGATAGAACCAAAGAAATCAAATAGAGAAAGGTAATAAAGAGATTAAGACAGAATAAGAGGAGAAAAAATCACATACCAATGAGGCGAAACATTAAAAAACAAACCGATTTGAGGGAGAGGAAAAAAAACACACAATAGGATAAATAATTTGGGGACGAACATATATTGCTAAATGTTTCTACAATCGCTACATCAAATGAATGTTTTTTTCTTCTAATGCAGCTGGAAAACACTTAGAAAGCTTGGTCTTGGATGCCTTAAAGCAAGCGCTGCACAGACGTTACTCACTTTGCACTACTAGGGGTGCGTGTAACTTGAAGGTAAGCCTCGGACGCGGAGTAACAACGCCCCCGCAACGCTCTACGATCCTATTAGGACCGGGACCTACGATTTAAAGTTTCCGAACCACTACAAACATTCATGTCACCACCGGGACTCGAACCCAAAAACCTGTGGTACCAAGCACCAGAGCTCTAGCCACTCGGCCATTCAGACCCACTTCAAATAAATGTATTAAATTTAAATTAATTTCAAATTTTATTTGTAAATTCTTCACCGCCATGCATAATTTCTTTAACTCCTTCCTAAATTTTTCTTTATAACATATGTTTTATCAAACTTCTGATTATCTTACAAAATATCTAAATTTTAAAATAACTTTTTAATAAACGTTTACAAATTAGCTGTAATCTATTATTTTAAGAATTCGTGCAATTTTTATTTTTCATTTATTGCTTGAATTTCGAGTGCCTTGATTTTCATGAGGGGCATTCTTTTTCACGAAAAATCCGCCGTTATGCTATTTCTAGAAATAATGAATAAGATTAAATAACATTTATTTAAAACATATTTATGACATTTATCCATTATTTGCCACAAAGTAATTGTTAATTTTTCTTATGTATATATACACTCAAGAGCCAAAACATAATGACCACCCCTACATTTTGCAATTAACTCGCCTGGATGACATGGAAGGCGCGTGATCAGGTGGAAGTGGTATTTAACTGGTATTAAGTGGTGGTATTAATCCATGCCAAGGCGGGTTGAAGCTGTGTTGCGCGCCAAAGGTGAGCCAACTCGTTATTGACAGGTGGGCATAATGTTTTGGCTCTTGAGTGTATATATATATATATATATTGTGCAATATAACATTTTCTTCCGCCTATTTCAAAAATTGGATAGATTTATTTTTAAATTAATAACAACTTCTTTTGCTTATACAAATAGAAATAACTTATAGTAGCATTTTTTTCTTGCTCTCTCTCTCTCTCTCTATATATATATATATTAAGATTTCGATAAGATATGTAATGTATTAATAAATTCATTCAGTTTGTGGCGCCACTAGCATCATTTTCCTAGATATTGCTAAAGCCTTTGCCAGGGTTTGGATTAATGGATTTATTATAAACTCATTTACTATAACTTCCCACCGCACCTTATTAACCTTATCTGCTCTTTTCTCTCTAATCGTAAGTTTGTTGCCTGCGTCAAACATCATAATTCCTCCCTTAGACAAATGTCTGCGGGAATTCCCCAAGGTTCTGTTCTTACACCGCACTTATTCACTCTTTTCATTAATGATATCTCTGTCTCTCCTCTCGGCCTTTATGCCGATGATACAGCCATTATTGCTCAAAACAAAAATACTACACTCATGTGCATAAATTAAGGATAATTCAGAATCACACAGAAATTGAACTCTAGAATAAACATTTCACCTGTAGAATTATCACACACATCTTGAAGAAGAATATGCAAATTACAGGAAACCACCAGATGGCGCGTTGTATGTCACAATGACGAGAGTGTAAGAGAGAGGTATATAAGGAAAGGTGGCAAAGAAGTAAAATTGTTCACAAGCGCTTTAAAAGCCTTTCAGTGCAATAACCGCATAGTTATGGCACAAAGGAAGCATTTGGATGATTTTTTACGGTGGTAGAATTATCGGACGACTGGAATGTGGACGTACCCAGCTGGAAGTATCCGAGGAACTTGGAATCGCCCAGAGTGTCATCTCCAGGCTTTGGCAACAATTTCAAGAGGATGGTAATGTGAGTAGATGTTACAGCACAGGTCGCACTCGAGTTACAACGCCGAATGAGGACCGGTATTTAGCAGTTACTGCCAAAAGAAAAACAGACGGAGCACAGCATCAGACCTGTTTCGTCAGCTCTCTTCAGCTACCGGTACGACAGTTTCAAGGCAGACCGTGTACAGACGCTTAGGACACATTGGTCTATATGCTCGTAGGCCTGTCAGATGTGTTCCACTTACCGGAACTCACAGTCGCCTGCGATTAACCTGGAGTAAGAGAGCATGCATTGTGGATACCGCAACAGTGGTCTTGTGTGATGTTTTCCTACAAGTCCAGGTTTAGTTTGCAGTCTGATTCTCGCCCGATTTTCATATGGAGAGCGCCAGGTACCCGTTACCACCAAGAGAACACCATTGAACGACACCGTTACGGTGGTGCAGGATGGCTTGTTTGGGGAGGAAGTATTCTTGGTTCCAGAACTTACCTGCATGTTCAGAGTGTAACGATGACAGGCCACATCTATCGGGATGTCATTCTGGAGCAACATGTACGTTTGTTTCGAGGGCGCCATGGGTGCTGAATTTCTGTTTATGGATGACAACGCCCGTCCTCACCGTGCAAACATTGTGAGAATGCCTTCAATTGGAGGATATCATCCGTATGGATTGGCCAGCATACTCACCTGACTTGAATCCAATAGAGCGTGTGTGGGATATGTATACTTGGGCGACGAATTGCATCCCGTCAACCCCGTCCCACCTGTCAACCGGAACTTCGGAGGGCATTGCTTGATGAGTGGTGTAATATTCCCCAAGATCAGATTTATAATTTGATACTCAGCATGCATAGGCGTTGTAAGGCCTGTATTGCATCGTCCGGGGAGGCATACTCCACATTAACCATCATACTAACCATGTTATACTGTTTTTTGTAAATAGGTTCATTTTTGAAATTTGCTCCAGGGAGTAAAAATCATAATTTTATTAATTATGTCAAACATATAGCATCTTTTTTTTTGTTCTTTTACCTTTTGTTTAATAAATAGACTTTTTACAAATAAGTCAAATATGTTTTGCTTCTGTCTCTTTCTTTGTCTGAACTTCATTATCCTTAATTTATGGACATGATTGTAATTTCCTTGTTAAAAAACTTCAACGTCATATTAACCTTCTCGAAACCTGGCTTACTAATTGGAAAATAAAACTTAATGTTACTAAAACCGAAGCTGTTTTCTTTTCGCGTAAACATTATCCCACCCAAACTGTCTCTATCATCGGTGAGAATATCATCTGGACCAATAAAGCTAAGTACCTTGGAGTTATTTTGGATAAAACAACTTACAATCAACACATCCTTCATCTTCGAGAAAAATTCAATAAAGCTATTCGCATCTTTTACCCTTTAATATGCAGAAAATCTCGTACTTCCATCCAAATAAAATTGCTGCTGTACAAAGTTTATCTTCGCCCACTCATAACCTACGCGAATCCAGTCTGGGGATCAGCCGCCAAATCTAACATTGCCATCCTTAGCCGCCTGCAAAATAAAAAAAAATAAAACACATTGTATGCTTATAAAAAGCACGCTGGTTCTTCCGCAATACCGATATTCCTCCTCTTTAAATTTACAAACGCTCCCGCAATTAATCTCTAAACTAGCGCATAACTTTCACACTAACATCCCAAACATTGATAACGAGTTGTAAAGACTTCCAGAATATGATATAAACAATCCGAACTCAAACGTCCGCTAACCTCACCTGCTAATTAGCTGACATGTTTATTATCCCCTCGCTGATGATTCGAGTTTTCATCCACAGAACGTTTTCTTTCAAGCGCGCTGACCTAGATTCATATGTTGATTTTTTCCAGTTCGCTCTCCGTTCTCTTAGTTTATTCTTTTTAAATCCATGTTTCTCTTATTAATTTTCGATCTTTCATGTTATTTCCCTATGAATTATTTTATTCATTCCTTTGGGACTTTTCCTTCCTTAAATTGCTCTTAATTTTTAGATAAAATTTACTCCATTTCCAGTCTTTAAAATTTTAATACTAAAATAATGCTATTAAATAATATTAATCAAACAAAATTGCATAAAAATTAAAGTTTAAAAACAAAAGGGAAAAATAAAATAATAAATTTTAAAAAAAATTAAATTTAAAATTTTGGTACATTTTGGACTAGTTACAGATACTGTTATCATGGTGTACATAAGCCCCATAATAACGGCATCTGCACATATAACCAGAATTATTTTTATGTGCATATATCATAGCACATAAAAATAATTCTTTAAATAAAAATCACTTTCTCAGAGTCGTAAATTTCATATTATTTCATCAGATTTTCTTTTTCTTATCCTTTTTTCCAAAATCTTGAACCGAACCCGATTCCTTGCAGTCATCAAGATGTTACTCGTACTATCGATTCCGTTAGGAATTGAATATGATTATTATAATTAAGTTCAAAACTGGCTCTCAGATGAGTAAATAAATTATGATGGACTGTAAATGAAATAAGTAATACTTATAACAAAGTGCATGTTTCTTCACGGAAGGGGAGCACTTGAAATGAATATCATAGATGGCCCAGATTTAGGCAACATTCTAACTGCAATGTATAGTAATTTATAAATTTAGCATCACATCATAATTAATTAAACAATTCATCTAAATATAGATGACCAGTTTTTGTAAAAGATTAAAACAAAGGAACAATTGCTCCTGTTTTTAGGGGGCAAAGAGATTCCTGATAGAACATGTTCCCTTACAGGAAAATTCAAAACAGTCATACAATTTTAAAAATATGCTGAATTTTTTTTAAAATATAAAATAAACATAATTATCTTGCAACTAAGAATGTGAAATAATTACTCTCTTCACAGCTATAAAAAAGAATTGTCAGGCAGAAACCACGCAAAATGTTTGGTGTATTTCGATAATCATTGCAATTCCAGTTTTGGATTTTGAGATGAGCGTTTCATTTTGTGAATCATTTGCTTTATTTCTTTTTGAAGCTTGTTGATGGATTCCTCCGTTCAAGCAATCTGTCAACAAGCTTCAAAAATAAATAAAGCAAATGATTCACAAATTAAAAAAAAATGACAGATGGAATGAATTTTTATTAGGCCTAAATCCAGAAGATAATTCTCTCTTCAAAATTAACAAACATTTTAATAAAAAATATCCCAAAATTCCTCCACTGGTTGGATCCTCAGGTCTTATATTCTCATCTTCTGATAAAGCGAACTCTTTTTGCAGAAAACCTTGAACTCTCCTTTCAAGAAAACACTGAACCTTGCGGTTACTCTCAAATTGAGCATGTTGAAGATGCCGTAACTTCCTTCTAGCTGACCATCAAAATTATCATAACAATATTTTTTTTTTTCTCCATCTGACATAATTAACTTAATCAAGAATCTCAACATTCGAAATCTTCTGGACCTGACAACATTCCAAATAAAGACTTAATGTGTCTCCCCCTTAATGCCATTACTCATCTTGCAAAAATCTACAACAGCTGTACTAAATATCACTACTTCCCTCCTATCTGGAAAAAAAGCAAATATCATCATGTTCCCTAAACCAGGCCAAGATAGGAAATTTCCTCAAAATTATCGGCCCATCAGTCTTCTTAGATGTGTAGGAAAACTTTACGAAAAACTCTTAGTGAAACATATTACTTCTTTTTGCGATAAAAATTCCATAATTCCAGCAGAACAAATTTGGATTCCGTCAACATCACTCAACTTGTCATCAACTTCTACGTGTCACCAATATCATCACTGAAGGATATAACTAAAAATTTTTTACAGGAGGTGTCTTTCTAGATGTCAAAAAGCTTCCGATCGACTGTGGCACAATGGGCTGATCTACAAAATGATCAAACTTCAATTTCCAACTTGGATCACACTTATCATTACAAATTATCTTAAAAATAGAACCTTTCAAGTTCGACTTCATAATGAATTCTCGAAAATCGGTCGTATTTGTGCTGGTACACCTCAAGGAAGCGTGCTAAGTCCTATTCTCTACAATATCTTTACCTACGACTTTCCTCAGTGCACTAACATTTCCACTTGCCTAATTGCTGACGATTCTTCTGCTGCTCTTGCCCAAGGTGCTTCTATTCTTTTTATGTCATCAATACTCTTCAAAATTTTCTGAATATCCTAGAGGATTGTCTAACTAAATGGCGCATCGCAATTAATGTCTCTAAATCTCAAGCTATCATTTTTCGAAAAGGACACGCCAGACAACCATATATTAATCTCTCCCTTTTTGATCAACAAATTGAATGGGCGACTAATATTAAATATCTCGGCTTAATTATAGACAATAAACTTACGTTTCGAGCTCATATCCAAAAAATTAAAGAAAAAAATGTTGGAAAAAATTTTATCTCACTCTACCACTCATTAATAAATTTTCTAAATTAACTTTGTCAAACAAACTTCTTCTCTACAAACAAGTTCTCAGGCCTATCCTTACCTATGCTGCCCCAATCTGGGGTCTAGCTGCACAATCCAACAAGAAATCTGTACAAATTATTCAAAACAAACTTCTTCGTATTATCACTGGTGCGCCCTGGTTTGTCCGCAACTCTACAATTCATCAAGATTTAAAAATTGATTCTATTGGCAACTATATTACTAAACTTTCTAGAAATTTCTTCAATACCATTGCTACTTACGAAAATCCTCTCATCAAGGCACAAACTATATTTACGCAATTGAATGGAAAATACAAGTATCCTTTCTCTACTTCTAAATGGAATCGAAGCCTCAAACCACCATAATTTTCTGCTCACTTATCGCTTTTAGATATTTTACTTCAACGCATATTTACTGATCATAAATTTCTTGTTACGTTTCCAACACCGATGATTTACATTTTCTTACTTTCTTCTTTTTTTTTCTCTCAAATCACGATTACTATTATCTATTTATCATGACTTTTCTTTCCTACTCCTTCACATACCATTGAGTAGATGAACGCTTCGCGATTTCGCATAAAGATGTCGAGGCACTCGACATCTTTATTCAACAATGATGAGCATTACAAGCCTTTTTTTTTTTTTTTTAGAAATTCTCTAAGGCAATTATATAACAAATAAATTTACAATAAATAACTAATCATAAGCTTAAGCTTATAATTTGTTATAAGCTTGAGTTTCAATTAAGTTTGGTCTAGAATGCAAAGTACAAAATAACTAAAATAAAACTGAATAATTGTCAAATAAATATATTTATTATTTATATTAAATTATAATCAGCAAAACAATGCCTCAACTCTTCAAATTATACATCAACAAGAAAACAAAACAAAACTAGCAATCCAATCGTATTGCTTACTTTTCTGCATGGCAACGAATGTTTTGGAACACAAATGGGAATTATAGTTATCTTTAC
Organism: Caerostris extrusa; assembly: GCA_021605095.1. Classification (NCBI taxonomy): domain Eukaryota; kingdom Metazoa; phylum Arthropoda; class Arachnida; order Araneae; family Araneidae; genus Caerostris; species Caerostris extrusa. The sequence goes on along the minus strand of BPLR01018060.1, from coordinate 61,992 downwards.
ATAATATTAATTATTTTTATTTCAACTTGGTTTTCCTTCAAATATAATCTCAATTTTTTTTTATTAATTGCTTTGTCATACAATAAATACTGTAACATACGAATGAAAATGAAGCAATCATAAATTAAAGGAAAATTTGTAAATATGAAATTTAAGTATGATCAGTATTTTTCATTGCTACGAATTGCTATTCTTGAATAAACTAGATCGTGATCCTGACTTTTGGGAAATAATAAAGGAAGCATCTTGAGAGAAAATGATTTTTCTATGAAGGTAATAATGTAAAACCGGTCAAATTCAATCATGTATGCTAACATAGTATTAAATAAGTATGATTTTCATTATAGGAAATAAATATTGTGGTTTTTTTTTTTATTATAACCAATTTGAGTAATATAAAGTAGTAAACCAGTTTTAATGTTACGTGCACTTTGAAATAATTCAGTGAGATATGAAAAATTAACGAATTAAATTTAAAGATAAAATTTGGGAAGATAAAAAAAAGGATAATTAAAAAAAAAAAGTATTTGCTCATCATTGATGGTGCATAATAATATTTCTCATATTTGAGATTGAAAATGCTTATTAAATAATAATATAAATATTTCTATATTTGGAATTCATAATATTAGTGTGTATTTTTATTATTTTCAATGAATGGAAATGCATTGTTTACTTTTAAATGAGAAGCAATTTTATAATAGTATTTATTTGTTGCAAAAAATATTTTTCCTGAATACTTTTTCGCTTTAGGAACCAGACATATCAGCCACTAGTTGTAATTTACATCCGAATTTTTGTCAAAGAAATTTGAAGTATAATCGAATAAAAATATCAAAAAAAAATTATACATTAGTATATCTGCTTTATAGTGCTAATAATTTGTCACAATTCCTAGAATTTTTAGAAAATTCACTTTTACTTATAAAAATTATGTTTTGTAAATTAAAATGAAAATTAATATAGTTTATTAAAAAAATTGCATTGAAACAAATTTTTTAGTAAAATGTCTTCAAGTCAGAAAAAGTGAAATATTTCTCAAGTTAATTTTTATTTTTTAATTTGCTGTTGAAGAGTAAGTTAAAGAATAATATCTAGTAATAATTCCTGAATTCATAATAGAGTTAATAATTAATGTTGCATTTAATGAAAAGTATATAATATTTTTTAATCAGAATTGTAGTTATTCTACAATATGTACATAATTTGTTGATTCAGTAGATATTATTTCTAAGCTTACAATAAAAAAATGGTTCATTACAAAACCCCATAGATAAAGGCAAATATATTTTGCATTTTACAGTTGAATCTTACTAAAACACCACTCTTGTGCTTCATATACAGGTGGTGGTTGACAAAGATTTTTAAATAAAAATTTAAAATTTCTTAAAAAGTGAAAAATAAAATATTTTTTATGATTGAATTATTCATTTATGTCAATCAAATTCTGGGCACTGAAAAGTAACCAGAAAAATAATAAGGTACCAAATTTAATTTTTATTATTTACACATTTTAGTTAACTAAAATTGGCATTATAAATTACTCGCACAGTTAAATTAATTATAATGAAAATGCAAATATTTCTGGGTATTTATTCATTATATTATTATTAAACACTAAATGTAAACAAAATAAAAATTATCCCATTTTCATTTTATTTACTTTAAAAATTTAAACATCTGCTTTCTGAATATTTGCTTTTAAATATCTTTAAGGATCTGCATATAAACTAATTTTATATTTGTGTATAATATATTAAAACTGCTATAATTTTAAAATATTTTTAATTTTAATTAATATTGAGCACGAAAGGCATCACAATTTTTTTAAATATAAATTGATAAATCATATGTGATTTATGTACTTATTAAAATCATTTAAAATAAAGATACTGAAATATAATAATATTTCACAAAGATTCATATTATTGTAATATCAAAAGAACTAAAAATTATAATAGTTCCTTTGATATTTATTTGCTCTATCTTATTTTAACTATTTAAAATGATTTATATGTGTGTAATGCATCATGAGATTTCTTTTTTTTTTTTTAATACTTATATTGTCATTTAATAGTGTGTTCCAAATGATCTATGGTTTGTAGCTGTTACAATAGCAGAAACAAAAGAGAGAGATTTCCATGCTTTATGAGAAAATTTTTATTAAAGAATCCATATTATTCACCTTCTGCTACAGGTAAGTATGAATATATAAGTTAATTTTTTTTATTGTCTCAATTAATAAATATGTTATGAAAAATATTTATTTGGCTTTTATTTTTTATGAAAATTATCTTATTGTATTTATTATTCTCTTAAGTGGAACTTAGTAATATTACATGATATGCATTGTATTTAAAAAAAAAAAAAGAAATTTTTAGAAAATTAAGTGATTTATATAGCATCAATAAAATAATCAGGATTTTATTAAATATTACTTATTGGAAATAAAAATTAAACTATTTTATATTAGGTTGAATCCTGGGTTTAAATTATAGTATATTATTAGATGTAATTTTTAATTAAAGGTTTATAGCCTGAAAAATAAAAGATCTCATATAATGCACATTTGATTTGTGCCTGTTCTTTTATCCTTCTGTATATATCTCATTATTCAAATTTTGTTCTTATAACCATTGCATAAAAGTAGCTAAAAGTTTTTCGATTCTTTTCTAATGCCACAATTATACAAGTAAAAAAAAAAAAATATATATTTATAAATTTAAAATAAAGGAAACTGAATGAAGATATGTATCTGTAATGAAAACTAAAAAGGCAGTATTTTTTCAACAATTTCTGTTTTTATATTTGTTAGAAAATATTAATCAATATCATAATTATGTATAAATTTGTCCATCTGTAAAATGTTTTTAATTCTTATCCATAATTTAATTTGAGACCTTTTCATACATTAGCACATCCTGATTATGATGTGCTTCACATTTGGCTACTTTTTATAAAAGTTCTATCTGCCTTCCAGTTACTTTATTGATATTTTTTGTTTTAAAAATTATTTATTTTTCTCTTACACTAAGTTATGCCAATTTCTTTAAGTAAAAGTATATTTAATTGTAATTTTATAGAATTTATTTTTTTATAAAACCTCCCAAAAAATATTCACATATTATACATATTCACAATAATCTTCACCACAAGATTCTTTTTTTTTTTTTTATTATTGTACAATTTCTGTATTATAGGTGTGAAATTATGATATTTTTAGAGAGAGTGAATTATCAAATTACTTATAGAGGAATGGAAACTAATACATATCATTTTGCATAATTTTATTGTAAATATTTTTAAATAAATATTAATTGATGGTTTGTTGCAATTATATTTTATTGTAGAACTCTGATTTTGTAGATAATTTGGTTTTATAATTTTATTTCATAGACAATATCCTGAGTAGATATTTACAATATCATGACTTTGTTGAAATGCACCTGGATAGTGTGTTTAAGTATGGAGAACATACCAAACTTCCAAAAGAAGTAAGATTGATATAATCTTAAGTTATGATAAATTTTATGTTTATATATATATTGGTAATGACTTGAATAATAAAATATAATTATAAATCAAAATGTAAAATGCGTTCTACATTTTCATTTAATTCTACTATATAAAATTCAAAAGTTGGCAAATAAATATAATTTTTAGAGAATTTTGTTTGATAAAATTCTTTCATTACAATGCTAGGTTGCATGCTTCAAAAGTGGTAACCAAAGCTATATTAATTTTAAGTTTTAGTGCATCCCACATAGCATCCTACTTATCAATATCAATCTATACTTGTTTTGGTTAACGTAACATTCTGTAATTGCTGTTCTCTATTAAACATATGATAAAAGTAAAAATTGGTTATTATTAAATTATTCATCATCATTAGCATAACAGCCCAGTGTGGGTCAAGGCCATATACCTACTGGCAGATTTTGAGACGGGATATGTTTTCTTTTTTTTTACGGGGTAGAATTTTCAGCTCTACGCCCCAACGCTCAACAGTCATATGAGACCAGGGCCTACGGCTTAAAGTGGATTCCGAACCACTACAAACATCCATGGCACCGCTGGGACTCGAACTCGAAACCTGTGGTACCGAGCGCCAGAGCTCTAGCCACTCGGCCATTCAGGCCCCTATTAAATTATTACTTCATTATAATTCACAACAAATTCATTTCTGATATTCATTAGTTGTTTAATTGATAGGAGAAAGTTATTAGTTCTGGTACTCATTTTGAAGATTAAAAGTATTGTTTTCTTAATATATGCTATATAATCTAAAAAAACTTTAAAATTTTAAAATTTGGGCCATTAATAAAAAATGGAATAGAATGTTTATTCTTTAAAAGTCTATGTAAATGCATTCTAGTTTTCATTAACCTGATGAGTGAAAACAATTTCAATGAAAATAAGCATCAAATTTTTCTAAAATTTGGTTTATACAATGCTCTAGTTAATTAAATATTAAACATATGCATCAAGCTCTTTTCATATATATTTGCTTTCATTTAAAAAAGTTAAAAACTTCTTACAATTAAAATGAAAAAAAATCCAAAGCAAGTTTACAATAATAAGAAATATTGTATTAATTTAAAAAGCAATCTAAAAAAATTTTTAATTGGGTATTTTAATAGCAGAAATAAATTTTAAAATATTTCACATGCAATGTGTATGCTTTTATTTTCTTACTTTTTTGAATGATATTTTTTTTAGAAAGCTAATTGTTTCATAGATTTTTTTTACTTTTTCTCCCACAGCTATTCCAATGTCCTAACTTAAAGGCACTATCATTGAAATACAACTTTCTGGAAAAACTTCCTCCTGACATCGGTAAACTCCAGAAGCTTGAATACCTAGCCCTTACCAACAATAAACTCCAAAACTCATCCATTCCCTACACACTTTAACTTTCTGCTCAAACCTTAAGGTATTATTGCTGGACAATAACCTTCTTGATGCTTTGCCAGGATTTCTTCTCCTCATCCCTAAACTTAACACTGTGCATCGCCATGGTAACCACAACTATTTCAAAGCCACTTTCATGTGGTATCATACTGATGTGAATGAACGAATCCTTGCTATTCCTGGTTGTTCTCCTAGCCATTCTTTAGGCCAGCCATCCCTTAAGTTATTAGCTGCAACAGCTATCATTGGCTCCAAAGTGAACTTTTTTGCAAGTACCATTGTTCCACCTATACTGGCAGAATTCATATGTAGTATTTATTTTGATTTCAATGTATGCTACAAGTGTCAGATAGCAAACCCAAAATGCAAACCTGGTAAGTTTCTATTCAAAGACAATATAATATAATTTTTATATGCTTAGATGACATAACTCAATAAATGAGTTTCAAATTTTAATAAAGGAATATAATAGCCTATAAAATGATTATCTCTTGTTTTGAGAGAATCTTATCAGATACATGTTAAAGGAAAATTATAAGTATAATTCTTCTTTAACAATCTGATAAGATTTTTCTCATAAATGCATAGATAAATGCTTTATTTATTATGCATGTTAATTATTTTTATTAAATGTATAAAATTCATATTGGCTGCCTATATTAAATTTATATAATAATACTGCAAATTTCCATACATAAATTTTTGAATGAATATTTGTTATTAATTATTAATAAGAAGATATTATAAATAATGTAAAATAAATTTTGTGTATGTAATTAATATTTTTGTAATGTAACATATGAGATGATGGCTTATTTTTGTTTTGATGATTCTGAACACCATGGGTGAGATGAAGGAAAGGTTTATGATATTGTATTGCTATTCAAGTTAGACAGCACAAATTAGATAAATTATAAAACCATTAAAAAAAAGAGCATGAAAGTTTTGTGCAAAAGATATTGCTGAAAATGCATTAAATTATATTTCTTCACTTTAGTGATATCAATTGTTTGTAAATCTAATCTGTTTTTCAGGTTACAAGGTTTACACTTTTAAGAATCCTTACTTAGGGAACACATGCGTGCCTTTCCAACATTGGGCTTGCAGTATGCAATGTGCAGAGGCTATTGAAGTTCCTGCCAGGGCAGAACAACTGCTTTCTTCCATGGAGCAAGACAGACAGTATTACAGGCATATTAAAGAAGCCCAAGATTCTACCCTTTACCATCACAAAACTCCATTGGAACATTTTGCCTGTTGTATTCTATGATCTCTTGTATGAGTAGTTCCTAATCTTTCTATTTAATATACACCTAATTCTGTTTTTACACAATAGATACGTTCCTGAAGAATACACATAAAAATATATTGTATTTGTGGAAAAATAGAAGATTGGTTCCAGTTTCAAGAAATCAGCAAAAATAATACAATAAACTATGAGTTTTCATGTTAAGATCTTAAGCATTTTATGTTATAAAGATTGCACATGTATCATAAATTATCATTTAGGAGAAGAAAAAAAAAAAAAATGTCATTAATTCATGAACACAAAAATTAGACAAACATAATATGAGTTATACATAAAAGATTTTAATTTATGTCACTTCTGATAATAAACACATACGTTTGCGCAATATTACTGCTATCACTAGAAATGTCTGAGTTATCGTCTTCATGCTTCATTCAGGAAATTCTTTCTATAATCTCTTGAACAAAATTAATAACTAGTCTTCTGTGGTGTTGATGTTTCAGTGGATTTTAGAACGAATTTAGTAATCAATCATTGTTTGTGTTTTGGCTAGGCCATTGTATAATTCTCTAATATCTTTTGTCTAATACTTTTTTTTCCTCGCATGTCTTTTTTTGTGAAAACCTGTCATCCAACTGTACGTACAATTTGTACTTGCAGAAAATTTATACTTTTTGTTTAACTGAGATGAAGTGCCTGGTTCCATTTCTTTAATTTGTCTATACATTCTTAACTCTGTTTGCTTAGTAGTATTTCTGTCTACTAGTACTCTTTTTTGCAATTTATATTCTATCTTCATTATCTGAATTTTTTCCATTTTCTCTTTGACAATATCTTATGTAAGATGATGATTTAGCACTTTGTTCCAGAACATATTGATTTTCTAATAGCAGCTTCATTTTTCTTGATATTTCTTATCGTAACTTCATTTAGAGCAAAATGCATTCCTACAGGCATTGCACCTTGTTTACTTGCAAGGCGATCAAAAATTTGAATTTTAATATTCAAAGAGATCACTTTTGTTATAGGTGAATTATGTGATATTATGTAACGACCACCGAAAAATATTTCATTTATAATAAATAAAACAAAGGTTTATAAACATCAAAAGGGTACTCTTCACTTTGAACACCAAACTCAAAATGCAGACAAATTCCACAATGAGGTTGTAAAATTTGAGGAATTTCCACAAATGGAAATCACAATACATTTTCATCTCCAATGTCACAGTTATAAAAATAAAAAGAAAGCAAAATTTTTTTCTTAGAATTTGGGTCAATCGTGTTAAATCGAAATATGTCATATAAAAAGAGAATTAAATTTTTTTTTCTAATTCACATTAAACCAACATTGTGTAAAAACAGAATTGGGTGTATTGTAAAGTATACTGGAACTTAAATATACTGTATTTCTCCATTTGATATTTCAAATTAATAGTTTTCCTTTTTTTTTTTTTTTTTTTTTTTTTTTTTTTTTTTTTTTTTTTTTTTTGGAAGTTTTATTTATAAACCATCAATTTTTCAATAAAAATCAAGTATTGAATTTTGCTTGATACTAATAGTTTCTTTAATAACGATAATTTTTAATATATTTCTTTATTTATTGTTTGATTATTGATTGATGGTATGTTTGTTTTTTCATGTCAGAATTGTCAAATTAGGAATACAATTATTAGTAATATATATTGAGAGTATAAAGATTGCCTTATTATGTTATTATAGAATTTTGTGATGAATCATATTAAGTAAATATTATCAATAATGATTAATATAAAAAAATATTTTTCAAATGCAAGATGATTAAAACCAAACATTTGTTTTCTAACTTCTCTGTTTATTTAAACATTAGAAATAAATTTAAATGCAGAATTAATGTCAAAACATTTATAATTCACAAATCATCTGAAATTTTTGTGAAAATTATAGATTGGGAACTACTATCATAATAGTGCCTGTTTTTTGAGAAAATTTATGATTATAGATATATGTATTTTTTATATAAAAATGAGAATTTTTCTCTTTAACAAATTTTATTTACAGCAATTTTGCTGATCTTTATTGATGTGCCTAACTATCTTAGAATACTTCTAACATTTAAATATTAGTTTTATTTTTCTTACATTCAGAATTTGCTTGGGATTTTTTTTTTTATTAAATATTTTAATTATTAATTCTAATTTGTTAGTGATAGAAGATTTTATTTTTGAAATAAGTAATATAATTTGATTGAATTCAGTGTTTTAATCATTACAAAAAATGTATAATTTTTTAAGTATTTTTAAAAATTACTCCTTAATTTTAATTAACTGCCTTTATATTATTTTTAATTATATAATTCCATTACAAATTTTTTACTGGAGTATTGCATAATTTAAAAACAAATGACTATATTTAAAATATTATTTTCTTTCAAATTAGTAATGTATCATTTTGACAGTTGAAATATTCCAGAATCAATAATAAAATTTTGATAAATCATTATATAAATTTAGAGAATATAGCTAAAATTGATAAAGTAAATGTATGTATATTTCTTCTGAAAAAAAAAAAGAAAAAAAAAAAAAGTCTGAAAATATCAATTTAATTTGTGTTTCTGTGTCTACTTTGGTATATGCAATAAACTTAATTTGATTACATATGTATGGATATTTTAAATAGTCTAATATTACTAAAGTTATTTTATACAAAATTATTTTATAAGTCTACCAAAGGAAAGAAATGTTTTAGTGTCCCTTCTTGTATTATAGTAGAAGTTGCAATATATTATATGAGAGTATTATTGAATTTAAACATTTTAGATCTATATTTATGGAATTTTATAGTATTTCTATAATAAATATTTTAAAATGTTGTTTTGTGATTTTTTTAACACTGATTTACAAATTTAATGTATTCTTAATTTTGCTACATATTTTTTAATAAAAATCCTTTCTTTAATGTACAGACTAGAAACCAAAATTATGATAATTTCATTTAACAAAAGTAAATAAATACTACTTTATTTATTATTTATGCAACTAAATTTAAATAAAACTACAATCATACATAAGATCCTTAGAAATTCATACTATAATAAAACAATTATTATGGTGATTTTTAAAAACTATATGTTATTTATTAATGTTTATTATAGTTTAAAATGGGAACCTTTACTTGGATCAGGAAAGATGATCACTATCTCAAAAACAAGTGAAGTATAATTAAGTTCATTTGCAATTAATTGTATAGAAATGAGCAATTTTGATTTAGGATGTTTATTTGAACATTTGATTAAATTTATTTGCAAAAGATGATTTAATTTAAAAATATTATTTGCCCACAAAATATTATATTTTATTTTGCATTAATTTGACACAGAATAAACAAGAAATTTGATTTCATTTTCAATGTTGTATGCTTCACAAAATCAGCTAGATATATGCTAATTTACAAATACTGTTCTTTTTGAATTCACTGTAAGTTAAAAAAAAAAAAAAATTTTTTTGAAGAATTAGAATTTATGTATTTCTTTTTTTCTATAAATGTACAAACTTATTTATTTTATGTTATAATAGACAACTATTGCAAACATTTAGTTAATGATATTTACTCATATATAAAACAAATCTAACAGCTACTAACTTACACACACAAAAAAAAATTCCCCTAAACTCACAAATGCAGTGTTCTGCAATAACAACAAAGAATTGTAATTATATACATCACATTAAAGTAACTGTTTCAACATCAAATAATAATAATGATTAAAAAAAAATCTAAGCTTTTTTTTTTAAACTAATATTTTTAATTTAAAGTTTTTATTTCTTTTGAAAAATATCAATTTTTTATAAACACATGTGAATGAATATTCAATATAACATATATAATATTCATATTATGAATATGTTTAATATTCATGTAAAACATGAATATTAAAAAGAATGTCTTACAAACTAACTTTTCTGAAAACTGAAGCCTGTGTAAATGACTGGGTAACTTAATATAACGTTTATTATACTAAACAATTAGGAAGTTGATTACAAGACATAGTGTGCATTAAGTGTTTGTTGGAACAGAGGTGAAAAAGATGCAGTCGATACAACCTGCACTGTTGTAGTTTTAGAATGGTGTCTACTAAATTTTGACGGTTTTTCAAAACCTGTTTTTATGATGAATATGAGAAGCACTGCTGACTGGTAACCATGGGATTACAAATGATCTGAGGCTTTCCCTTTAGAGCCTCCACAGTACCAGTGTCAACGAGAAGTTCATAAATACTTCTGTTATATGGCTTTGGCGTCCTGAACGAGTTGTTTTAAGACCACTGGGCGATTCAGTTTTGACTCTGAGGAGACACTGTCGGTAAGTACCGGTAGTCTTTGGAGTATCTGTAGAACCAGGATCTGCTAATGAAGTAACAGTGTCAATCGAAGAAGTGGTAGGCGAAATTTCCGTTGCCCATAGGCAAATTGATTTTAATCAGTCAGTGCTCATTACAACCTCTTTGCTGTTAACAAAATCCGGCAGGTTTTTACATCTCTATATAACATTGGATGTGGACATGAATAAGTCAGTCCCAAATTTTTTTCTAACTGCATTCACCAGAAAGAATACATAGGTTGAAGAGTTTAATTCTCTATGTATGAAGACAGCCTTTTAGCTGTAAGCACTGGATGGAATTGGCTTCAGGGTAGTCATAGTCTTGAAACTGTTGGACGAACGTAGATGGCTCTTTACAGGTACTGTGCTAAAAGAAGTCGTTAGGTAAACGCAAGGAAGAATTATACACCACTTCTGCACAAATTGCGATGAGATTCTATTTGAAAGATGTTCGTAACCACAACAGTACTGTAGGAAAGACGTCTGCCCAGTGAATCGACAGATGACAATATATGAACCGCTTAAGTGAGCGATAAAATCACTCTTCCAATTCGTTTGAATTTGGGGATAAGATGAGAGGTGAATCTCGTAGACTCCTAACATCTTAATGAGGGAAGCAAAAGTAGAGACTCGAATTGCCTTCCCTTTTTCGTTGTAAGAAAATGTGGGACATCAAAATAAGAAATCAAAAGTTGAAGAATTGTTTTGCCCCTGTATCTGTAGAAATGTCACACAACTTCAGGCCAAAGAGTGTACCTGCCAATGAATGTCAAAAGGTACATTGAGTATTTGAAGGACTACTAGATCGATGTATATATTGCTGAAATGGTCTACTGATAGGCTTACTGTTTGAACTGTACTGGTGATGTGCTTATGAACTTTAGATATCTGGTATTTGATGCAGTAGCCAGCACAATCATATAGGTTCCTGAACACTCTTGGTGAGACAAATCTAAAATTTGGCATCTATGTGATGCTTTAATCTCGAGGTGCGACAGCTGATAGAAGCTATTAAACACGTCCCGCCGAAATTTCTCACGAACGTATAGATGATCTCTGAACATCAAAATACAAGGATATGACCGAAGCAGTCAAGAAATGAGGTTTTGCAGCTCAAGAGGAGCTTCGCATCCCTCCTCTGCTCTGTGACAATAGTGGTAAAGTCAGTCATGGAATAGAGAATTGATTCAAAATGCAAAAAGACGTCCGCTCTATAAAGTGCATTTTGGTGGTACTACAGCACTCCACCTTGCAGAATATATGAGACTATATTTTCTAATCCTTTTACGTAGGGTATGTCCGATATGTAATCCAATCATTACCTCAAGGAAGATTTGTACCGGCACTCGAAAGTATGGGGCTTATGATCTGTATAAATACAAAATTCTGGCCTTTCTAATGTATATTGGAAATGTTTGATCCCAGCATACACAACTAATAATTCGCGATCATACGTGCTGAACCTTGTTTCGGAGGGAGGAAACTTTTTTAGAGAAAAAAATGGAGTGGCTCTAACCTTTTTGTCTAATTTGATTATATTACGCCGAGTTGCGAAATCTGATGCATCAACATTTAAAACAAATCAGATGTGTTTGAAGGAAGCTTCAATAAGGCCGACTCTACCAGCTGCTGTTTACATTCACTAAAAAAACTTTTTTTTTTTTTTTTTTTTTTTTTGCTTCCCTGGAGAATTGCATTACCTTGTTCGTGTTCTTTTTAAATCCTTTTAAATATTCATGTAACATTACCAGTCTCTCTGCTGCATGGGGTAAAAATCTTCGATAAAAGTTTATCAAGCTTCAAAATGCACGAAATTTGTTATTGTTTTAGGTTCTTTAAAATTCTAAAATGGCTTGAATTTTATTTGGTGGAAGTCTTGTTCTCTCGCTAGAAACTAAATGTCCCAAAAATGACAATTACTATACACCAAACTTGCATTTTGATATGTTCAATTGAATGCCGTAGTTATTTAGTCTTTGAAATATTTGTGTTTTTTCAAAAATACCAAAATATCGTCTAAATATGCTAAACAAAAATTAAGATCTCGTAAAACTTCGTTGATAAAACGCTAGCAGAATTGGACTGGTAAGATGTCTGGGAGTGTTACTGCGGTGATCACTGATTAGCCGTATGACCCCGGAAGATTTCAATACCACATGCAGAGGAGGTGACAAAAACTTTTTGAAGGGTGGCAAAAAAATTTTTTTTCCTATTATAAACTCGAATTTCTTTTTTAACTGCATCCAAAAGTTTACGGCGACTATACACCAATGGAAGTGTTGTCTCAATAAAATGAACAGTAAAATGCTTTATGTGTTTAAATTTTGCTATTGGGGTGGTAAATGAATCATACTATATTGCGAAAATATTCTATTACCACCTTTACCGAGGTTTGCTGGCTACAGAGGTAAAGGTAGCATTCCGCATAAGGCTAACTTAGTCTCGTCATCAATTAACCTACCTTTTTTAGATCAACTAACAAGTTATAATGGGAAAGGAGCTGCTTCGATAATAGGTATTGAAAATTTTGCAATAATAAAATGCCATTTGAAATTTTGTCGTGTAAGTTCACACTTAAATGCAACAACATATTGATTTTCCATCGATTCGCAGCATGCAATTCTAAGGTATCCGGACTACAGTGGATAAAAAAGTATTGGCAATTGCCTATAAATGATCATATTTGCTAACAAAGTATGTTTACAAATTTTATTTTAACATAGCGATTACAGAAGGAGAAAAGGCAAACAAATATAACGAAATTTTCATTTAAATATTTTTTTAGTCAAAATCTACGAGAAAATTCAAAACTTACATGATAAAAAAAAGTATTGGCAAAATTATGAAATTGACAAAATTATGAGCGAAAACAAAATCAATATATGTTTAGTACTTTGTATGCATACCTTCTGCATCTATAACAGCTTGTAATCTCTCATAGAGGAAACTAAGGTCTTTGTTGTACTGTTGGGAATTTTGTGCCACTCTTGCAAGAGTAAACTTTTGAGGTCGTCTTTACTTGAAATTTTATGTTTCTTGATTTCTAGATCCAGCAGGTGCCATAAATTTTCAATTGGATTGATGTCAGGCGATTGAGGAGGGGTTTTTAATTGGCGAGGAGCATTGTAGAGTAGCCCTTCACGAGTGAGATTCGCTGTATGCTTGGGGTCATTGTCTTGTTGAAAAACGAATGATGTTCCCAAGCCAAGATTTTGGGGATTTGTACAAGATTTGTACAGGATTTTGGCCAAGATTTGTACGTGCTGTCATAATACCATCAATAAAATGCTGGTTGTCAATTTCATTAGCTGCCATACAGCCCCAGACTAAGACGCTGCCTCCACCTTGTTTTACAGTAGCAGTTAAATGTTGCTTTTCCAATTCAGTATTTGGTCTCCACCACACATATCATCGTCCATCACTGCCGAAAATGTTAAACTTTGATTCGTCGGAAAAAATAACTGTGTTCCAAAACTCTTCAGATAAATCAACGTGGGATTTTGCGAAATCTAACCTCTTTCTCCAATTTATTTCCGAGATAAGTGGTTTCTTTCTAGCTGCCCTTCCATAATAACTTCTCTCGTGTAAAACATTCCGTACAGTCTGTACGCTGAAAGTCTTTTGCGAAGTGAAAGCAACATCTCTAGCTATCTGGGGTGCACTTATTTTAGGGTTTTTCTTAACCTTGTTACTAATGACACGTTCTTCTCTTGTAGAAAATATTCGAGGTCGTCCACTTCTAGTCTTATTTTCCGTTGATCCTGTTTCCTTGAACTTTTTACAACACTTCTGACAATAAATAAACTTATATTGAACTGCACTCCTATAGCACGATAAGTTAAACCTTCATTTCTGAGCCTAATAATCGTGTTTTTAACACTAACGTCCAACTCCTTCGATTTCGAAGTCATTTTACTGCAGTAATCGCAAAATAATGCATAGATACTTTTGGAGTAGCTTTGCAGACTTTATACCGGTAGAGTTTCTTATCAGTTGAAACACGTGACTTCAATGTAACAAAATTTGCATAGCAGTTAAAACTTTGCCAATACTTTTTGGCACATGCAAATTTTCATTTTTGAAAGAAAAATCGTAGAAAATGCAAATTAAAATAAAATTTTTACTATTTTTATATATCTAAGATGTCTTGTATTTAATTACGACAGCTAAAATTGCATAACATTTTATTTATTTGTCAATATGAATAAATTAAGGTAATTGCCAATACTTTTTTACCCACTGTATATCGTTTGTTTTCTTTTGCCGCTATACAAAAACATGTTTCCTTTTGTCGCTTTCTATATCTATTAAAAACTTGGTATTTGTGTTGCGATCATTAATATATAATAGGTTAGTAAATTTAGTAGAAATGAACTCGACACCAGATTGAGTGGGGAAATTGATCAAGGAGCACCAATGTAAATGAGTGATTTCATTTAGCATAAAATATATTTATTATACTAAAACAATTAAAAACTCACATAATATAAATTATGTATTCGTCAAAAAAGGAAGCTAATCAGATGCAGTCGATACAACTTGCATGGTCGGAGTTCTAGAGTGATCACTGTGGAAATCTGATAGTTATGTTAAACTATTTTTTTTTGTCGTTGTTGGGGTCTGGGGAAAGGGGTTTGGTTTGTCGCTCTACGGTCATTTTTGGCACACTTTAGGCTAAACAGACAGGGACCTACAGTTAAAGTCGATTCCGAACCACCACAAACATCCATGGTCTGGGAGGGAGGGGAGGATTCGATGCGACGGCATTGAAAATTACACGATTGGTTGGGAACCATGGAATTACATATTTAATGAGACCTTTTTCTCTAGAAAACATCCAATATAGGATTTATAAAGATATTAAAGAACTCTAAAATTTCATGGATAAAAACATTAAAGAATTATTTATTAAAACTTGTTCTGTAATTTAATGTCCATTTGATATTGAACTTTTTAATAAATGTATTGCTCTTAGAGATATGTAATCATTAGATAAAATAAAAGTGAGCAGTTCGAACATGGATTTTCATAGTATATCTGCAATGAATAAAATCCTATTAGTTGTACTGCAAAACACTGATGACTGTTGATGATTTCCTATTACATTCAATATACATGATTAGTATTTTTTTTTAAATATTTAAAAAATCATGCAATTATCTTGTATAAATAACATCTTTATTTCATATACATATATATAGATTTCAATACTTTTAACTATTTACACATAACACCATTATATTAATAAAAAATATAAATAAAATATACAATAGAGTAAACAATATAATTGCATTGTATCTTGCTGAATTCAAGAAGAATTGAAACTTTTGTATCATTGCCAGTCAAAAAACCCAAATAATTATATATATACATTCACATTTCTAGTTCAAATTTTTTATGAACTCTTGATAGATAAAGAATAAATAATTTTTTAACAATGAATGCAAAAAGCAATTTTCCAATAAATAAATTTTATAAAATGCAATTTATAGAATATATGTTGAATACTACTTCATTGAGTTTAATAATAATAAATGGATTTTTAAAAAAACATTTTGTAACAAAAACTGTAGAATGAAATTTACATTAATAAATACAAAAACACTTTAGAGAAGGTTCCATTTACACAAAATTTTAAAAATAAAATCTTAATCAAAACATGCATTATTAATGCATATGATCTTAATTAAATAAATAGTTTATAATACTGTAACATTATTCTCATTTTTAACTCATATTAGCAAAATACCTATTTCCTTTCACAAATACAGTTTTAGTAATAAATAATAAATCTTATTAAAAAATGTAAAAAATTGATATACTGTTCTGGTACTGAATTTCATATAAATAATTGTTTTGTGCATTTTTATAACCAGAGCAAATTAGTAAAGATATTTTATCAACTAGTCAAAATATTATATATATATATATATATATATATAATGTTAATTGTAAATGTATGAATATCTGATTACTTAAAACTAAATGTATTCAAAACTCAGTTAACCTTAGTTTTTTTTTTTTTTTTTGTTAGAAATATCAATAATTAATAAGTTGGGAGAATCACATGATAAAATTATTTTAATATTCCTCTATGAATAATTAGTTTAATGATTAAAATTTGGACAAGTTAAATATGTTCTTAAAATATACATATAGCTGCATAAATTAAAAAAAATATATATAAAAAATATTCTGGATGAAACTTTAAGCTATAATTAAAGTAAAGAATTGACAACTTTAATATAGATCCTAGAAAAAAATTACTATTTAAAAAAATATTATTAAGCAAAAAGTTCTGTTAATTAAAACCTATGCCATGTTTCATTTATTAAAATCATTTTATTTTAAAAATGAGAATTAAAGCTGCATTAAAAATAGCACAACCATGACTACAACATTTGAAACGCAAGCTAAACTATTTTCTTATAAAATAATTTTTTTTTTATATAAATAAATGATATCATTATTTTTAAGAACAAAATTGTTGAAGGCACCTCATCAAAGACTAACAACTATCAAACATTTTAAAGCATAAATGTATTAAAATATATAAAAATACTCTAGTACATTGCACAATATATACAATATAATACAACACTGAATACACAGAGACTAAAAATGGCAAACAACTTGGAAATTTTTTTTTTAATGTTTTAAAATTCTGAGTATAGTTTAAAAAATTTTTTGTTAAGGATTAATTTCAAGAATATGAAAAAATTGTTCCTTCCCCCCCCCCACGTCTCCTTCCTTTTCCTATTAGGTCATTTTAAAAATTGTTTTAACTAAACAACATTACTTGCTTAACTATATCAAAATGGATAGCATATTAAAACAACCATTTTTTATTAAGTAGTTTAATTTTTGAAAAATTCCTTTACAATATATATAAGTTCTTTTTAAACTTCATGCCATAAATTTTTATTTTTTTCATTAATCAACTGTTGTGTTAATTAATCATTTGAAATCTTAATTATATATCAACATACTCAAATTACATAAGAAAGAGCATAAATTCTTCTTTTTTTTTCCTTTTGCATGGATAGAATGAATTTAAAACACTAGAAAATTTAAATAAATGAAGCCATGAAACCATTTCCCTACTTAAACTTACGCATTGAATTTTGCATAAAAATAAATTATAATAAACAAATTTTTTTAATTTATCTATATTTCTTTTGTAATTTCATTCACATTTGGAATTATTGGACAAATATTCAAAATTTCAGTGCGCAGTATAGAAATTTCTTCAAAAGACACTTATTAAAATTACTAACATCAGAATAATAAAATGAATTTAAAATCACTGAAAGTTAGAAGGAATATAACAATACTAATAAACATTGCTTTTACACTATTGGGAAAATGTATTTAAAAAAACCCACAATATAATATACATAAATAAATATTTTTTATGTAATAGTAAAATCAAAGATGTTAAAACAATTTTCAGAAACTTGACCTATCTGTTAGCGAATTATGTTACATTATTCTATATATTAAGGAAAAAAACTCAAAAAATAATGGGATTTAAAATATTAATTCTGCAGCAAATATAAATAGGATCAATTTTAGAGATAAATTTTCATGCGGAATAGGGAATATAACTGAAAATTCCTTGTTTATTATATTATTCAATTATAATAAACTCCTGGAGAAAAATGTATTATGTGAATATAATCAAAAGTGTTGATTACAGCTAGAAAAATTATTACAATGCATATTACTAAAATATTTTTGGGTATTATATCAGAGAAAGTTTATCCTTATCAGTGAACAAATAATATTTTGCTGGCATCTTTAAAAAAAACAAAAAAACTTGGCATTTTTATACAAGACAAAGGTGAAAGTTAATATATAAGTACAAAAAATTAGTTAAGTTTTTTAAAATGCTCCCTTTAGTAATCAATAGACATCTATTATTATTCATACAAACATAGATAGAAACATGTTCAAGAAAAAACAATTACTCTAGGACTTCTTTTAATAATAACAAGAGTCATGTTAAGAAAAAATTACTCTAGGACTTCTTTGAGTATAGCTGGAGCAGGCAATGAAGAATATTCAATTGCAGGTATTGGGGTGTATGTTGGGAATGCAGAGTCAATGTCAAGAAGCAACGGACTTCGACTAGGTGAACCTTGGTTGGATGTTGATTGGGGTTTCTTTGTGTATTGGGATTTGTGGAGTGTTAAGTCTTGTGTCATTTTCTCAATAGGAAAGGGAATAGGGACAATAGGCTGAGATTCATTTTCCAGGAATTGTACAAATAAGGTTGTAAATGACTTCTGAAATAAAAAATCAAACAAAATCTTTAAATCATAACAATCACATAATACATAATTTAAAAAAAAAAAAATTCCATTGATGCATTGATCAAATACTTATTATAAAACTCATAAACAATTATTTGGTAATTAATTACTATTATTAAAGTTAATTAGGACTGGGATTGGCTTGGTTTGTCGCTCTTCGGTCATTTTGTGCTACTTAGACTGGAGCTACAGTTTAACATGGATTCTGAACCACTAACAAACATCGATGCCACCACCAGAATTCGAACCCCCCGTCCCCGTGGTACCAAAGGCAAGAGAGCTAGCCAATTGGCTATCGGGCCACTACTATTACTGTAAGACCATACAGATGAATCAATATTTATGCGTTAAATAGCAAATTGAAGGGTGAAATCTTACGTTTAATCTGGCTTTCAATTAAAATAGGAGACAAAGTGCTGAAACATCTATAATAAAAAGCTTTATATTAAATTTACTTGAATATTATTTTTGTACAACATAACATATCAATAAATTTAAATATTATAAAAAAAAACACTGAAATAGAAGGGGAAAAAAATTTAAATTTTAACAATATGAATTACATTTGAATTTTCAAAAAAAAAAAAAATCCTTTCTAAATTTCTTTTTATAATAAATAATGCAGAAGATAAATTTAAGTTAAGTATAAATAATTATACTATAATCCATTGTTATACTATGTAACATATGTAATGAGAAAAGTTAAAAAGTAGTATGTATATAATGGATGACTTCAACTGAATTCAAAAGGTAGTTTAATTTTTAACAATGATAATTTAAAATAATAAATGGAATTTAAAATTGAAATAGACAGAGAGAGAATAATTTTTAATTAACAAATAATTAACTTAATTTAATTAACAAATAGATAATTATTTTTATCAACAGAACTAAAATTTCTATTTAAAATAACCTAAAAAAATTGTGTTTTTTTTCCAGTAAAGAAAATGTGCAAAACATATAAATGCATGATACAATGAGATTTGATATAATAAAGGATTATTGTAGTTAAAAATCATTTCAGAATTTAAAATTTTCTTATGATAGGTATTTTTAAAAATAGATTTTTCTTAGATCATAATATGAAAAGCAATAATTATGTGATGTATTACAATTTTTCAATTTAAAAAAAAAATAAAAATATGCATACAAATAAAAATGAGTAAGCAAATCAGACAAACATTTGAATTTTAAAACAGATAAAAGTAGTTTATTTACATATTTATTAAAATAACAAAATGAACAAATTTGTTATTCTTCTTCACTTCATCTAATTATTTATTCAGAATCAAATTCATCCAATAATTTTTCTGATAACTTCCATTGACACACATTCCAAAAATATACCTTCAATATTTTTAGAAGAAAAAAACTTTAAAAATCAAATTCTTTCAAATTAACTTTGAATACATATTCTAATAAATTGACCATATATTATTTTGAATTATTATATTAATCAAGTAGGTGCTAATAACTAACATATTCTTAAGTGTATTAGTATATATCAACTGCATCCAAAATATTATGCTGTGGACTTATATTTTATTTGGATTTTCCATTTTCACTGATATGTCTAATCTAGTGTTTCAGTGGATAGTATTAATATTCAAGTTAAGATGAATGATGGTGGTGAAATGTATATTATTCCATGATATTTTAACTAATGCATACAAAAATGATATTAAGATAACTTGTTTAATAAATGATTTTACTTTTGAAATTTGTTATATTAGGCATGCATATTTTTCATCAGTTTTAAGAGTTAAATAGAAACCCCTACCTGGCATATTCAAGAAATGCAACATGTCTTTTTTTTTTTAAATTGTTTTGAAAAGTTAAAAGTATATGTGATTAAAATTAAGTTCAAAAAAATTTTTTTTTTTTTTTTTTTTTTAATAATAGAAAGACATTTTATGTCAAAGAAATTGTGCAATTTATAATTAATATTTTGAAATATCACATGAAAAAAAAATAGTTCAAGTCTAATTCAATATATTTTTTATAAGTATTTCAATAATTTTTCTAAACCAGCGAGAAAATTATCTCTATATTAAAAGCATTTTATAAAAAAATTCTGAATATAATTCATAAATTCTAGAATGGTATTAGAATTCTTTAATTCAATATATTTTTATAAATATTTCAATAATTTTTCCAAACCGGGAAGAAAATAACCCCTATATTAAAAGCATTTTATAGAAAATTCTCAAATAAATTATAGGAAAGATAAAATTCAATTATTTAACAAACCATAAAATGTAATTTTAATACTGTTAAAATTATAAATTACTCCAGAATTTTATTATAATTAAGTTAAAACATTGTGCATGTTTAATGGTGTACAGCAAACAACCAATAAATAATATAACAAGTTATGTAATAATTCATTAATCTTGTATTATTCTTTAATAATTTTGAATATGATATTTTAAAATATACTAATTAAAAAACACTGTTAAAATTTTTTCATTAATAATTTAAGGGTTCTTTTTTAAAGCTTCCAAAACTTCTAAACATAAGTGTACAAAACAGTGTTTGTATTCCGACCTTAATATTAAAACTTTGTAATCTCTGCTTTTCTATAATTACATCTAAACTCAATCTATTTCACAAAGAATGAAATATTTATCAATATTGGCTAATCTTTTTTAGTTACACTACTTAGAAAAAAAAATGTCTAATTCATGAAAATGTTTTTAATTTTTCTTTGGATGACCTAATTGTTTTCGACAACTAAATTTTTAAAAATATCTCAGGATGTTTAGTTAACAGCACTTATTTAAAAAAGACTAACACAAATAAGCTTCAAGCTGATTTTCGACATATTAACATCAACATTCATAACTTGCCACCACTCATATATTTGACAAATGAAAAAGAATTTCACTTAATTATTAACAGACTTACACCCCAGAACTCCAATATCAGTAACAAAAATATATGGTATTATCATTATTGATCCACATTATCAGAATTAATTCCATCTGTAAAAACACTTAACAGAAACAAAAAAAAAAAAAAAAAGAAAGAGCACCCTATTAAAAAATGGCATTCTTCCCCAATACTCTTTTAAATCTGAAATCTCTCAACTAATTATTATTGTTATTCCTTTAGTTTACAAATTAAATTTCTCTACACCATCAGGGTTTCCTCTATTTCTTCCAAGAAATAGCATGTTACTTCATCAATTTCCCAGGCTGCTAATTTACAAGAACCCCCACCTACAACGGGCATACATCATCCCCTGGTCTCATACATGTTCTGATGCTAAAAAGGTATATTTCAGTGTCAAACAATGAAATTAGTTTGGTTTCACCTATTAACTCCGCAGTGGTTGCACCAGTTTTGAAAGTTTTATCTCGATGGATATCGAAATTGCGTTAGCATCAATATTTTAAATCGAATTTCATTAAGATAAGAATAATACGATTATTAAAGAGAGCCTTAACTGCTATAATCGTATTAAATTACTGGCATAATCGTATGATTTCCTTCTGTAATCAAAACAAACATGGTTGTCACATTAATAAATACCTCCACAACCGAGTTAGTCTCTCTTTGTAACAACATATTAAAAAAATTTTTAAAGAAATAATTTTGTTCAGAATTTAAAATGGGATGAATTTTTTTAATCTAACACTTTAATTTAACAAAAATTTAAGTTTTACTACAAACCTAGAATAAATAAATGAATAATTTTTTAATTAACTTTTATTTAGGGCCATAATATAAGTGGAATAATTTTTAAGAGCTACATTAGACAATTTAAAATATTAAAAAAATCAATATAAAATAAAATTTGAAAACTGTTCTTATGATTTATTAAAATGTAATTTAGAAAATTAAAATTGCAAGAAATTCTTTTTTATGGTGGTGATATTTTTGGCTGCATCACATACAACTTTTGATAAATGGAATAAAGCAGGACATATTTTTTAAAAGATAATCTATTTTAGGAATTAATAATAGTTCATTAAATCAATAATAATATGTGAATACTAAGATACACTTTACTTGTGTTTCATGTGGCCTTTGCTGCTCAGAACTCAATTTAGGTAAGCGTCCAAAGAAAGAAGATAATAAACCCTTGCTTTCTTGTGGTCTGCTTTGTCTTCCTACTACTATTCCAGCCTACAAAATACATTAACAGTAAATATGAATATTAAACATTCTAATTTATATAGTTATATAAACATTTAAATTACTTAATTAAAAAATCATAACTTACTTTTTCCATTTCTTCTTGATTAAAATCTAAAACTCTTGCCAAAAGACGAATTACTTCAGACTTCTGGTTTGGAGGAGTTGAGAAATATCCCAGAACTAAGCTCTTCATAACAACCCTGAAGAAATAATGAAAATATAATTTTGATAATTGAATAAAAATATTTTTAAGAGTTTCTAAAGATTATCTAAAATAAGAATAAACATATGTAGCATCATAAAAACAGACATTTATAATAACATTCAGCATAAAAGAATTAATCACATATTAAGAACAACAATAAAATCTGTTAATTATTTTAAAATTTTTAAAAAGATTCTTTCATAAAACTCTATGTAAAACTTACCCCTTTAAAAAATAATTGCTTTTAAGATAAAAATATTTTTTATTATGATGCTTTCTACCACATAAATAATATAATGTTTAACTAAAAATTACTTAAATGATACTCGAGCAATTTATTCAGAGTTATATATCTACATTTTTCTAGACTCATTAAAATTTTACATTACAAGTGAAGCTTTCTTCAAAACTTATTTATTCTGTATTACTTTTACTAAAATTGAATAAAAAAATATGATATAATATTATTAATTACCTGTCAACTTTCCCTTCAGTATTGCTTCTAATTGTATCAATTTCTTGAGTTGTGGATTTTATTTTGCTTTCTACTTTAAATACTAAAAATATACATGAAAATTTGATAAATATATTTAAAACTGTATAAAGAAATCATCTTAAACACACAGTTATACATCATTATAGATCTATAAGCATGCTAATGTAAAAATGTTTTTTAAAAATAACTGTTTTATATAATATGTTTTATTAAAAATTAACAGTATTATAAATTATTACAAATTAATTGATAACATACACAGTAATTTAAAACTTTTTTCTTACAATATCATATTCACTTTTACACATATAAATTTTTAATTTTTTTCAGAATTCTAAATTTATAAAAAAAAAATAAATAAATAAAAAAAATGTCGTAATTAAAAATTTTTAGCAACATTAAACATTTAACAAAACAGTTAATTTAGATAAAAATATGTATTCACTATTATTACATACTTTTGATAATGCAGAATATAACTTAAACAGATTAATATAAAATTCACTAAAATTTCAAATAATAATAAAAATGATAATAATATTAAAAACCACAAAAACTTATATCATTATATTTACTATAAAAAGAAAGAATTATTTTTTGAATACTCTTATAGCCATAAAAATTAGTGTACTAAGATTAAATTATCTGAATCAATTGAAATTTAATATGTGTTTTTGAAATGATACAAGCAACTACGAAATTACTTGAGATTTGTTACTGAAGATGATCTGATCCATCATAGCACAATTTCATCAAGTGTGCAAATGTCAATCGTCCCCATTGCAAATGGTGACGATTGTTGGTGGTTGTCAAGGAGTAATGGATGATACATTAACGAATGATTGTCAGTCAGGCACCTTGCAATGGTGTGGGCAGACATAGAAGCTTAAATAAATCATAATATCTGTGCATATGTCAAACAATAAAACAGTCATCTCAATTATTGGTCATCCTAAGCTAAGGCTCATGAGCATACTCATCCATTGGCCCCAATAATTCCTCACAGTATCATCAAATTGGCTATGACAGTTGGCAACTTGGTGAATTGACCTCTCTCAACCTCTGTCATCACAATGATTCTTCCTCTTTCCAACATTGACAGCTGCTAATGTTTGCTTCAGATAGTGGCATAAGATCATCTCTGATGTTAAAGTATTCCTTTGAAGCAGATAAAGTGCATACAAAATGACTCAGTGTAACTATTTATGAGCTAATAAGATGGGCACAAAACAATGACCTCCAACCAGCCCTACATAATGCACGATAGGGCAAAGCATAAATTTGTTCTTCTTCAATATTCTTTTCCGCTGGTGCAAAAGTCGTGG
Source organism: Caerostris extrusa (assembly GCA_021605095.1). NCBI lineage: Eukaryota > Metazoa > Arthropoda > Arachnida > Araneae > Araneidae > Caerostris > Caerostris extrusa. The sequence goes on along the minus strand of BPLR01018060.1, from coordinate 36,990 downwards.
AATGGTTTCAAAAACATACTAAATTAGCTAAAAATTATGCAATGTTTTACTTTTCATGATCGGAAAAAAATTGATATTACATACAAATGCATTATCATGTTTTAAATTTTAATCATTTGTATTTATTTTAGATAATAATCTCATGTCAATAGTTAAGCTGCCTGGTGGAAATTCAGAGTTTTTCCCATACAACATGCAAATGCTGGGCAGTAATTCCTAAAATTCCATTGGGAAAGCACTGTCCTCCACAACCCATTAGTAAGTTATACACATATATGAGACCTATTGATGTTCCATCCTCACTTTTCCAATTGGTAGGAGACTATATGGCCCTAGGAAGAGGGTGATGTGTAGAGAAAATAAAATAAACGATACAAATCTGTAGGGCAAGTTTTTGCAACGGTCTGACAATTCTTGGACCAATTGACACTGGCAATGAGTGTACATGACGCTGCTAAAATTTCAGTGTTATTAAACTGATGTAATGCAATATTCTTTTTTTTTTTTTTTTTTTTTTTTTTTTTGTAAATACCGAATTTCTCAATTTTTTTTTATCAATTTGCAATTAATTATTTTTATTTAAATGATAAATTCAAGAGTTTGCTTCAACAAGAAATATTATTAAAATCGTTTTACAAATTTATATTTTAATAAAAAGCAATTTAGAAATTAATATAAAAAAAAATATTTAGAAAAATACCTACATTCATTCCTCAAATTAGCTATTATTTCTTCTTTGGCATCCAATTGCTCACTTAGCCTTGAAGCGGCTTCTAATGCTTGAGAACTTTCTTCTAGTTGCCTCTAAAATTAATATTATCAACTATGTTACTTGAAACTTTCGTAGCATGCAAATTTCAATTAAAAGATGCATAAGAAAAATCATTTCACTTTTTATTACAAAACTCCATATTTATTAACACTTATTTTAAAATTAACAAGGATGAAGAGAGGAAAAAGTTTAAATTTAGACACATAATTTTAAAATTATTAAAGCGATTTTTTTTATTTACCTGCTTTATAAGCAACTGATCTTCCATTTTTTTGTAAAAAATCCTATCCTTTTCTAACAATGCCTGCCATTTATTTTCTACTTTCTCTAACCTTCCTTTCATGAGCTGGAACATTGGGTAATGGATTATGTTATCGTAGCATTTATATATTTCAAATAATGATAAAGACAGTGAATATATATATATATATATATATAATTTTAATCTTTGATTATTTTATCAATACATCACATGAAGGTAATGTGATGTGTTGATGTTTCACTTTTGATCACAAGTTTAGATGGAAATTCTTTTATAATTTTTATTTATAAAAATATCAGATAACAAGAAACGTTTCACATGATTAAAAATATTAATGTCATATCTCTAAATTTCTTAAAAAATTAATAGTATTTACTAGAAAAATATACATAAAACAAATTGATTATGAGAAAAATAATTATAATAAAAGTATTAAAAAATGTTACTGTATAACCTTCAGAAGAATAAATAAAATTGTTACCTAAAATGGATATAAATGATATGTGTGTCACTATGAAATGACTCTTAAGTTTGAAAAATAAAATATCTTTCAACATTAATAACATACTTATAATACAATCTAATTTATAATGAATGTTCAGATTCAATGTAATAATCTGAAATGAAGTACAATATTTGTTTTCTTTAAAATTATGAACACAATTTTCTATCTGCAATATAAAAAATAAAGAAAGTAATTAAAAAATATTTATATTCTTTTTACTATTTAATTGTTAACTATTTATTGTTGCCTTCCATTAAATACATTAAACTTCAGTATAAACTAGTTTTCTAATATAGCAATACTATTCTGTTATTTGTAATATATAAATCAATTTTGTCCTAATTGCTTATACTATGCATGTAATTTTAAAATATTACATGTTTTGAAAGTAATATACTTAAGTATTACACCAAAGATCCATCTTTTTTTTTTTTTTTTTTTTTTTTTTTACCATCAAGCATCATTTTTCTTTTAATTTCATTGTGCTGTCTTCATAAAAAGACATTAGTTTGTACCATTTTCTCGGTTATCAATACAAAGAATTGCAGAGTGTCTTTTAAAAAAGAAAATGCAAAAAAAATAATAATAAATAAATAACAGTTTATTTTATGATAATAAAGCAACTGAATAGGAAACTTTATTCTCAATTATTGTCGCAAAATAAGAGTTGTATTGATGCAAATACTGAACTGAATGCTAAAGGAAATCACATAATCTTGGTGAGCCTTATAGATTTATTTCCACAAGCAAAATAAGAGTTTATCTCTTTTACATTTCACAGTTATGATTCTTTTTTGCTTTTATTTATGCAAAATTATTTTTATAACAAAGATAAGCTTATTGTGGTACATCTTTTGCACTTCATATAAAATTGTATTTCTAATGTTATACTACTTCTGGGATTTAATTTTAAAAACAATGATGTAATATTCAATTAAAGAGACTACATTAGCTACTATTGCAAGGGTAACAATAATAATAATATTTAAATGCACTAAAAATTGGTTAGTTTAACAAAAAAATTTTTTTCAATTGTAAGATCCAGTAATAATAACAATATAATAAGAATATCAGCAAAAGAAATCCTTTTAAATTAAAAAAATTAGATTATATTTTTAAAGGAACTAACCTCTCTGCATTTGCTCTAAAACTAGCTGCAATTTGCCTACAGATGTGGAATGTTGTAAAACTTGGTCTTCAAGTGAAGAACTCTGAGCTAGAGCTTCATCACGTTGATTAGCTATCATGGATAATTGCTCTTGCAAACTAGCTATTTGAATACTTGCTCTCTGGCTATAATAATAATAGTACAGAAAAAAATTAAGAGATGTTTATTTTACTTTATTCTTTATTTTCTTTTTCCTAAAATTAAATCTTTTAAATGTTTAATGTTGCCGTTGAATATTTAAATTAAAATTTAAATGAAATAATAAAAGATTTCACAGAAAAGGGCATTTATCAATGAACATTACAACTACAACACAGTTATATGTACCTCTATCACAGAGAATATATGTAGGAATAAACAGCCAATGTAAATTGTAGCCATATGCATAACTTTTAAATAACACATTTTATCTGTTTAATCAAAGAATATAAACAATATTAGGAAACATATGTACATAAAATTATAATAGACAATAAACTGTTGTAGAAAAAGCTCTAAAATTTAAAAAAATTAAGATGCTAATGAGCATTTCATACAGCCCAGTAGCAAATTCTATCAAAAGAATTATAAAACTTAAGACTTTATTTTTGTACTTACACTGATATTATTTAGAATAATGATGGTTTTAAGAATTCAGAATCTGTGCTAAATAAATTCTGAGAATAAATACATTCTGAGTTTCTTACCTTAAATAATTAATAAAAAATTTGAAGATGAGAGAGATATTTTAATTAAAATAACTTTCTCAGTAACAATAAAAATACTAGAAAAAAAAAGGCCATCTTTCAAAAAGAAAATGTATTAAAAGTCAGGTAATAGAAAGGATTACTCACAAAAACGGGAATGCCAACCCTTTTAGACAGCAATTATACTACCATGAAATAAATTTTTGGGAGATTTAAATGTTGGCCATAGCCAATGTACACAAAGCAGAATTTAAAAACAAATGAAGATACACCAAAAATTTTAAGCCACATGCACTATTTCTTCAAAGTGCAATGACACAAAAATTCTGTAATATGTCTACAACTAACTACTTTAACGATGAAACTGAAATAACTTGTTAAAAATAAAATTTTAAAAATTAATTTTTAATAAATTTCACAAATTTCCAAATAAAATTATGTTCGTAAATTTTTATGTTTTACAACTTGGCCAATTATTGTGTGGAAAACTGGAAAAGCAACCATATCAGACAGATTTAAGCAGAATGGAGTAACCGGGAAGAAAAGTATAGACAGGAAAGTTTTAATCACAATAAAAATGATTTTAATTTTCAGTAATTAACATTTTAAATTATCTAACATTAAAAGAAAAAATAGATGAAAAATTATACAGTAATATTTTTCTTTCAAAATTGTTTAGAGATGCCCATATCTATTTAGCAGTTCTAACAAGTAAATGATTTGGTTGTTTCTGCCTTTAAACCAAATCTTTCCCCCTAATCAGTGGTCAGATTATAACAATCTTATATAATTACAAAATAAAATTGCAATTGACATGATATTTTTATATTTTCCTTAACAGAAAAGCAATTGCTAATATTCTCAAAATGTCTTCCTTACATTTATACATATGACTTATTATTTTAACAATTATATGTTTTAAAAATTCAATACACACAAAAAGAATAATAGTTGTACATCATGCAAAATCTAAGAATCTTGAATTGTTATTTTTAATTTAATATAAATTACATAATAATAATAATTATAATAAATTACTTTGTGAAAATAGTGAGGCAAGTAAATAAAAAAAAAAAATGATACATACTTAGTATCTACCACAGCTGTGCTAGTTATTTCAGCACGCCTTCTCACTTCAACTAATTCATCTTGCAATCGTTTTTGTTTTTCTTCCGCTTTTACAGCTTCACTAGTGTAATTTTCTTCAATCTAAAATTGAAAACATTATTTGAAATTTTTAACTAAGGCTTAAAATTATTTAGAATAAAAGATTAAGGAAACAAAAGAGATTTTCAATTAAATATTTTTTTATATAATCTAAAATAATATTCAAGCACCATATAAAAATGAATATATTATCAAAATTACTGGGTTTTTTTCTTCATTTAATATGTAAATATTGTAATAACAATGACTACAAAGATGAAGTGCAATAAAATCATAGCTTAAGTGTAAGTTAAATGGATTGAAAGTAAACAATGTAGAAAATGAAACCAATTACATTAATATATAAAAACATTTTTTTTATAAATTTGATTTAATTTCTTTAAAATTCAATTAACATTTTTACATTTTTAACAGTTAATAAATGATGCCGAAATTTAATTTAGGTACAATATTTTAATTATATTTATATTTTATATAATTATTTTATTTGGTTTATCATAGAACCAGAGATGAATAGCTAAAATTATTTATTAAAAACTTAAAAATAAATAAAAAACTAAAATTTAAAAATAAATTTGAAATATTTATTGATATAAAGAAAAAAACTTAAATGTATTAAACTGAAATATACACATGTACATAAAAAATGGATTAATTTTCTATACTTGCCTCCAATAGATGTTGACGTAGACGTTCAAGCTCACTTTTAAGATGAATTTCTGTACTTTTCATTCTTTGCATCTTTAACAAAAATTACATAGAAATTATACTTTAATTACAAACTTTAAATAAAATTCAATGAGGAAAATATTTAAGGGCAATTTAAGATGAATATAGTTTTATTTCAAAAGTTTAACTAGTAATATAAATAATTTGAAAAGAAAAAAACAAATGTTTAGATAAAAGATATTTAGATAATTCTAATTGTTCAATTCTTTCTTTAAATTAAAAAAAAAAATATTTTAATCAAAAGTAATATTTTTTTACACTGATTAGTTCATATTATCAGAATTATATGCATGATACTCATTTATATTATTTCATTAGTAATTTAATTCAAATATGCAGGTTATTTAAATAACTTTAAAATTTCTTTCTCTCAAATAAAATGTTTCAATTTCATAAGATTCATATATTAGCATTTAATTGATGCTGAATTAATAAGAAATTTGAATCATTACTTATTTATCAATAAATTAATAATTATTTCATTGCCAGATTATAGGTAATAAATTAAGAAAAAAAAAGTTAATTTTGAAAGAGAAAATTTTTTTTTATTGTAAAAATTTTTATAATATGATAAAAAGAAATATACCTCATTTCGAAGATTTTGATTTTCTTGTTTGCTCTGATTCAGTGCCAGTAAAGTCTCATCTCTTTCTCTATACAAGTCTCGAGCCTTACTGAACATTGCTTCACTGTCAGCTAAAATTTGATTGATATCCATAGTCCCTGTACTTGATGAGTGGTCACTATTGATATATTGAGACAAAGAAGAGAGTTTCTCAGTCATAGATTGGATTGAAAACTCTTGTTCCTTAACTGCCATATTGAGCCTTTCATTCATCTCTTTCAGCAGATTACATTCTGAATCTTTATCTTGAAGTTTCTGTTCTAGCACCTTTTTTTCATTCTCATAGTCTTCAACAGAATTTTTCATCTCCACCACTTTGTCCATTGATTCCGATATTTTTTTTTTTCAAGGCTCTGTGTAATCTGTTGCTGTTGTTCTGATTCCATCTTCAATTTTTTTTTTTTTTGTTTGTTGGGAAAGATCATGAATCATACAGTCTTTTCTTGTATTAGATGATCTTTTTCCTCGTTAGCACTAGTCAGTTGCTCAATTTTAGTGTTTTTGTCATTTAACTCATTTTTAGTGATTTGGATGGCATCCCCAGAATTTACTTGGTTTAGAAGATTGCTATATTTTTCTTTGATGTCAACTAACTGTTGTTCAAGACCAGTTAAATATTGTTTTAAGTTAATCATTTCATTTTGGGTGTTAATCAAAGATTTTTGTTTTTCTTCATATTGCTGAGCAAGGGAATTGTGAGTTTGTTCTAACACAATAACTTTTTCTCTTTGCTCTAATAGTTCTGAATTCAATTCTTTCACTTCTGTGGTACATTTGTGTAATTCTTTGTCTTTCATATTATAATCCACCATAAACTTCTCTCGGTCAGTTTTAAAAACTTTTATTTGTCTCGACAAATTTTCCTTTTCTTCTAAAAGTGATTGCAAATGTTCTGGAATATTTGACGTTTCTTGAATCAAGGTGGTGAGAGTTGAATTCTTTTGTTTTAAAGATTCTATTTCTAAATCTTTATCTCTAATTAAATTACTTAATTTCTTAACAGTTTCTTTGGTAAGTTCTGGATCTGATTTTTCTTTATTTGAAAGTTTTAATTCACAGTTATCTTGTTGTAGTTTCAATAAAGCTTGTTTTTCAGATGCTACAATACTAGTGAGCTTGTGGACTTCTGTTTTTAAACTACTACATTCTTGTGATTTTTCATTTAAAACACAAAGAAGTTTACTCTTTTCTAATTCCAAGGAAGAAATTTTTCCTAATAAATGTTTTATTTCATGTTCATTATCTTTCTCAACATGATTGGAAGATGAAAATTTTTCACTGGAGAGTTGAGATGAATTGAATTCTCTTGATGAATATTCCTTCTTTAAAGTATTTAAATCTTCTCTCATGGTTTTCATTTTTTCAAGTAAAGAAGTTATTTCTCTCTTTTGAGATTTAGTGATTGCATCTTTTTCAGTAATCACTGATTCTTTTAAAAGCATTTTTTCTTTTACATTATTTAAGCGATCTAATTGCTCTTTCAGTTTAGCATTGGACACTTGTTCTAAATTAATAAGTTCTAGTTTAGATGCTTCAAGTTTTGCTTTTAAAGATTCACATTCACAAACATATTCACTTGTTTGTACAAAAATAGATGATGAAGTTTTATTTACCAAAGATTTTAAGGCAGAAATTTCATTTTGGAATTGAGCTTTTTCTTGTTCTAAAACGTCAATGGTAGACTGTAATTTACTTAACTCTGTATTATCATGTGTTACATTAATAATTTCTAAAGAATTTTCTGTTTGGGAATGCTTTGAAAATGTTCTATTTAAATCTTGATTATTGCAGATATAAATAGTAGCATCAGTTTGCATGGCAACATTAGAAGAAGCTATTGTATTTGTCTGCACACACAAGTCAGACTTTTCTATTATGCTAGAAACACAAGGAACTTGAACAGAATGTTTCATATCACACATACAATCATCAGATACATCAGTATCACTTTGAAGAGAATTTTTTTTTCATTGAGCTGAATAATGTTTGATATTAGCAGATTGATAGCAGAGCAAATTTCACTAAACACAGGGAATACAGATTCACGATTAATATTTACAGTTTCTAAAAATGTATATAATTATTAACCTTACTTATCAAATTATTTAAAGTATCTTTATCTTCACTTGTATAGTTATTTATATGATGCTTTTGATTTTCAAGCCATTGTATTCCCTCTTTTATGCCATCTTCAGTACAGCTATTTGAAAGTAACCGAAATAGAGTTAACAAGTTTTGATTCTCTTTGCTACACTTGTCATCAAAAATGTCAGAATCAAAACCCATTTTACTGGTTAATACCACTTTCAAATCTTTGTTGAGGTGGTCAAAATTATTACATAAAAAGTCAGGTTTAGAAGATAATTTGGCTTCTTGTTCAGCAAGTCTTTGTTTCAGCAATTTATTTTCAACCACTGTACCATTCTTTAATTGCAAAAGATAACTTGTTTCTTCCTATATAAAAAAAGAAAATATGCATTTTTTGTTTGCATAACCTACAATTAAAAATATTAAAGTTAAAATTTGGACTTTTGTTGATATTTCTTTTTTTTTTTTCCTAATAGTTCTATTTAGTATATCATCAAAATTATAAAAAGATTCTAATTCATTTTAATTTTATGAAGAATACATTTTTTTTTAATTAAATTGCAATAAAAATGAAATTGATGAGATGTTTGTTTAATGATAGTTATTGTAAATTTATTATTTGTGTTCTTATTGTAATTCTTTTTGTTCATTTTTTAGTTATAGGTTCTAATTTAAGATGGAAAAATTGTAATATCTAAAACTTTTATTATTAAAATTTTACATAATTAATATATTGATTGTTTACAGATATAAATTTTGCAGAGAAAAGTTATGATTGATCATACAGAGTTTATGTATTATGCTGAATATTTTTTATTTTAAAAGTCTTCTAACAATATTCATTAATATTTTTTTTCCAGACAAAACTTATACCTGATGCAAAGTGACATCTGGTAATACATGGTGATATTTGCTAGAAATACAAAAAGCATTAATAAAAGAATTATGAATTACCATAAAAATTAATTTTCCGAAGAAACTTTTCTATTTATACACCATGATTTCTTGACTATAATCTGCAGGGCTTAATTCTTGACCACCCCAAAAAATAAAAGATTTTGTATAATCTGCAGTGGCTGTGAGCAACTTGCATCTGTTCTTCAATCAACCAAATTCTATTTTTTAACATGGCATAAAACTAACAAAATGTTTTCAATTAAAAACTTTTTTTTTAATTGGACAAACTGAACTTAACTGCAAACTGGAAAAAGATATGCATTTAAGAATTTTTGGTCAAAACTTTGACAATGATTTGTAAATTTTGTGTTTGTAAGAGAAATGAGACTCTTAATCAGCATTACAATTAACCATTAATTTAGCCTACATTCCAAGACTTTTTCATCCACTAGCACACAATGATGCATGCATATCACATTTTGTCTAATTTTATTAAAATTCAGTTTTCTTCCAATGTCCACAACTATCTTTCTTTCCTTATTTTTAGAAGATTATTTATTTAAATATTTACAAAGTTTTGTTAATATATATAATATATATATTTAAAGCATTTTTATGATGTGGTAGTTTTACAGAAATGATTTTTAAGAAACTTCCAGGGAGAAAAAAATGTTTATAGATACCCTGCAACAACAAATTTACAACCAAAACATTTTAGGGTTTTTAGGAGAGTTATAAGGTAGAAAATTATGGTAATTAATGCTAAAATATTTATCATGTAAATTAGATATTTACAACTAAAGATCAGAGGGAATTTGATTTTTTACAATTTTTTTTTTTTTTTTTTTCTGTTTAAATAAAACTATGAATTTGTCCATACATACAAAATTAGATATTTTGGTCCCTACTTTTTAAAGTACACTGGACAATATTGATTGATTTATACTACAATGCATATTAGTACTTTTCAACATTATTTTGTCTTTCAGTTAAGATTCTAGATGATAATTCAAATTTATGTATTTCTATATTAATGAAATCATTTAAATGTGAGATCAAACAAGAATGATATTACATACTAAGATAAAAATATGAAAAAATTTGACAAAAATAAATGAAAAATATTTCCAAATTGTTCTATAATTATCATAACAGAAGCAAACCTAATATCTTTGACATCAATAACCCATTTCTGGGGGAAGGAATTATTTTTTACTTTTTCTTTTCATAAACTATACCAAATATCTAATATTTTTTTTCCCCCCAAATGATTTTGTAGAAAGTATGATTACTTTTTTTTTCTATCTTATTGAAAATTTTATGTATATTAAATTTTTCATGTTTAATTTTTTTCAATCCTCAAAGCTTTTGCTATTTAAAAAGTCTCAATCAATATTCTCTAAAGATACATGTCTTTCATGATCACTATCAACTTCAATATTTTCTTTGCACTTTTTGAATGGCATTTTTTTCTTACTTTCATTCTGATGAATTTTTAATTTTCTTTGTTTTTCCATTTTACTTCAAAAATGATTTTTTTTTTTTTCTTTCAAGTTTGATCATAAATAATCTTTGATGCTTTAATGATTAATTTAAAAACATATATACATTCTACTGTAATAAGTTATATTTGTTAATTTCAAAATCTTACACATAGAGTCTAATTACAAAAATTTGCCAACTAATCCATTTCTTTTTAAAAAAAAAAAAAAAAAAATTATAGTTGAAAAATTGGTAGAAATTATGCTTTTTAAAATAACTAAATATTTTTCAGAGTGATTCATAATTCTGACAACTGTTTATCAATTCTCATATTGAAACAAAGAAAATAGTTCTATTATGATTATAAATTATATAAAGGAATTTAAAAAGTAACTTGGAATATTATGATTAAATAATTGATAAACTAAAATAATAATGAAACATCCACACAAAAATTTGTGTTTAATCAATATTAAATTTTTTTGTATTAATGTGTTCTAAATGCCTTAACTCAAAATTTTTTTAACTATATGGTAAGAGACAAAAAAATTTATCAGGGAGAAACTGTCATAAATCATACAATTAAATTACCCTGAATCAATATGGGAAGGGAAACTTTTTTTAGCATAATGTTTTATCATTGAGGAATTCAAAAATACACTTACAATTGAAATAATTATCAAGAACATAAGTTCCTAAAGAACCTAACATAGGTGCTTTTTGCTAAACATGACCTCTAATTAATTAAAAGAAGGACAATCAAACTGAAGTTAAAAAGAGAAAGCTCAAAAATAAAAAATTTAGAAAGCCCAGCTTTGACAGAAAACATAAAATGTTAAAACATATAAAATTATAAAAAATAATAATTTCAGCTACAAACACAGTTAAAACTATTTTATAAAGGAACTTAAAAACAAATAATTGAGAACTTATTTGTATTTTTAAGATATTAAAATTCAATTGTTTTGATGGTGTATTAAAAATTGATTAAAAGCTATACCCTATGTTGCTGATCTAATTCATCAATACTCTTCTCAAGGCTTTGTTTCTCCTGCATTAGTTGCTCTATCTTCTGATCCTTTTCCTTGCAAAGGTCAGCAAGCTCTTTAAAAGGCAGGACTCCATTTTGATTTGATTCTTCTGAAAACACAAAATATATAAATAAGTGCTGCAGTTAAATTGGTGGGGCATAATTAGTTCCTTATATCTTGTAATTCCAGTCATAGCTTCCTAACTTTTATATAATTCGGTACAAAAAATTAAAAAGAGTATTCTAGAAATAATATTTTTTTGAATACAAACTAATTACAAAATATTTTTTTTTAATGATTGCAAAGATGCAAACAAAATTATTCCTATCATTATAATACAATTAATTTTTAATTTATATCTTCTAGTAAATAAGATCTTTTAATTTGTTTTTAAATTGAATTATTGAGAATTTCCCCATTAGAACATTGCTTAAGAAAAATTGATTGCATTGAAATACAGGAAAGCTAGAAAATACCCAATCACTAAGTAGCCAATAATCGCCCAGCTGCAGTGAAATTAAGGCTGAAATATACTTCAATTCCTATTTACATTGGTTTTCATTAAATAGTTAATCATAATTTAATTTTAAGCATACTCAAAATAAAATATTTAAATATTTATCTTTATTATTCCCTAAAATAAATTTTTAAAAATATGTAATAAATCAATTGCAAATTTAAAATTTTCTCCTAATACTAATAACAATCTTTACAACCTAGTTGTCCAACCTGCACACTACAATCTGGATGCCCAACGGGGGTCCGCTCAAACCCACACCACTACAATGTAGCATCTGAAAATGTGACCCGTATCAGCCTAACTTAATGCTCATATCCGGCTACAACTCAGATAATTAAAATTTCAACTGAATTTAAGTGCAATTTCAGTTTTATGAAATGTTTTGTTTCAAAGTACAAAAAGAGTAATTATAATCTGCCATGTTGATAACTCATTAGTATAAAAGATGAAAGAGCTTTGAAATATTCTCGATTGCAAGTTTTGTTTCTATCATTTGCAGTTTCCTTTTTTTTTGTTTTCTATCTGAATATTTGACTTCTTGCCAGAAACATTGTGATCTTATTTTTAAGTGTATTTTTGTGTTTTATGTCATGATTCTGATTATTAACTAATAAGATGAACAGAAAATACAGATTTTATTCTGTTATTTTTTTTTCTGAGAAAAGTACTGTTTCAATGTTAAAAATTGTTATTATTATGATTTTATTAAAAAAATTTATCACTTCAGAGTCAAAACAGTCATTTTTATGACAGAACTAATAAATACAGAGTAGTATAAATTGTAATGTAATTATGTTATATTCAGTATTGGTAAAAAATTATTAATTTATTTCCTTTTTAATGTTCTTGCAAATTTTATTGTTTACATTTTGAATCTAAGTGCAATAAGTATATTGAAACATTGGCTATGTATTACAATTGACTGTTAATTAAAAAAAAAAATTAAAGAACATTAATATCAAAGAATATTTTGTGTGTAATATAGTGAAGTGATTGTGCCCTAGAAAGAATAACTTTTTTATCTACACTTCATAAAGAAAAAACTTCCAACATATCCTTTATACAAAAAGCATTATAAAAGATTTAGTAAAACTTTTACAGAACTTGACAATAAAATGTTTCAAACCAGAGGAAAATGAACCCCTTTCATCGAACTACGAAATAATGTCTATGATCATCTCCCAGTTGCTATACCACCATATAGAATGGTTCTAGATAAAAGAAATTTCAAAGCAAGAAATTAACAAGATTTCTTTGCTTTCGCTAATAAGACCTCTTAGAAAACATGGTCGACCTTCTATAGAAACTGACAAACTTTGTCTCCAATGATCTCTGCTGGTTCCGCCCTGAGATGTCGCAGGTATAACCAGAGAGAGAGAGGATGTAACGCTTCCTCCTGCACAACTGGCAAGAGCGCCCTCCTGTGGCATTTAGGAGAAATGGTCAGTCAACCCAAATACTCTCCCCCGAGAGAAAGTATAGTGCAACTATGTGCATAAGTCTGTTGAGAAACATTTAGTTTACAGTCTCTCCCCGAGAAAAATACATATAGCACATTTTTAAAATTTTCAAGTCTGTATATCAGTTGGTCTATAGTCTCTTATCAGGAGAGAGAAGTATAGTTAGCGAAATTCTTAGCACACCCTACGCTTAGCAGAGAGTACTAGCTCAGAAGTGGAGTTCATCCACAAAGCTATAATTATGTCTTTTACTTTAAATATATTAAATATTGTTTGTGTCTAATTGTATGTATGTCATATTTGTGCATGTGCAAGTTCTCAAACCAATGTTTCAAGTATCTCAACTCAATGACACCATTTACAATCTGGCTGTCCAACCTGGATATACGCTAAACAAAATAATGTTATTGCATTCAAGCTTTAATTTTACTATAAGAGTTACAATTATTATTAATTAAATTTTTTTTTTTTTTTTCATTATTTTTTGGTAAGCTCTATAGAAATATATAACTTGGAGAATAATTTCTTATCTTTCAATGCTCGTAAAGTTATAACAAATATTAATACATGCACAAACATTACATCCATACAGAAAAACACTTAAATATGTATTTATATGATTAAATACATTGAATCCTGATTATCCAAAACCTACTTAATTAAGTTTCCATTTAACTGAATTATTGAACAAAAATATTTTTTTTTTTCCATTATGACCTCGAAATTTTTTACGACTTCTGTTTCTTCTGACATTGCAGTGTAAAACAATTGCAATAAGGTTATTGGAAAGGGAAGTAGCAACAAGAGTCCTCTTTTATCATTCTCATCATTGAAAGCTGGAGGAAGAAAGGAACTTGCATTTTCTCAAGAAATGAGGACTGGTAACTTTCATTCATTACCAACAGTGTAGAGGAATCAGATGAGGTGCAAGAAACTATAACGACATGATTAAAAACCAAGGACACAATAATGATGATGAAAACTAGTCCATCAGATGAAAATGACATATTCCAAATATCTAAGTTTGATATCACAAAGTATTGAATACATTGAGCAGCAAGAAATAATTCAGGAGAAAGATAAGCACTATATCCAGAAAACTGTAAAGTTCTTTTGAAGTTGAAAATCAGATACTTTGATTATTAAAAACAAATCATTAAAAGTGTTTTGTTACTATGTTATACAGCATGGAAAATGTAAGAAGCCATTGTTTTGAGAAAATGTAAGAAATACAAAATTAATAGTTGTTAGTGCAATAATTGAATTTGTTAATTTATTAAAAAAAAAAAAAAAAAACACCAAGAACCCAACAAGTGTTATTACATACATAGCATATATAGATAAGTGTGTCTGTGTGTTACAGAAATGACTTTTTGTGGCAAACCTTTTTAAAAACTCTAAATTTTCTTATTCTTATCATTATCTTTATTAATTTTATCATTTATCATCATGAATAAAATCTTGATATATGGATTGTGTTCCTGAATAAATATAGCTTTATATAAATGAAAAAGAAAACATATATGGTTTTTCTTTATTTAATAAATATTCAGCAAAGTTTGTGGAATGATATAATTAGAAATTGCAAATAAAAGTTTTAAAAAATTCGGAATGTATACGAAGCAGCTTCTTAATCTTATTAAATCAGAAGAAATACAATCTATTATGATATTACTTTTTTTTTTTTTCATTCTTTTATAGCAAATATGGAATAACCAACAATGTTCAAATGTTATTGCTGCTGAAAACATAGATTTTATCTAAAACAAAGCCTTTTAATTTTTCTTAAAACATTTTGGAACCCAACCAACCTAAAATATTTTATAAGGATGAAATATAGAAAATGACATTAAATAGCATATCACTTGCTCATTAATTTTTGCTTTTTCATATTCTTACTCTAAAGATATATGACAAACATTCTGCTAATTTTTTATTATTTTGTAGACAATTCTTTTAATGACACCAGTCATTAGCATATTTTAAGACAGAATAGTTAATAATATTTATATTCACTCATGTGTTATCAATTTTAGAAAGAGCTTAGTGATTGTTTTCTTTTTAAAGACTTTTCTACTTTATTTTTGTTAAATAAAACAATTATTTATTGTTGCCAATTGCTTCTAATATGCTTTTAATTTGTAAATTACCCTTTTAGCATTCTAATATTTTTTTATTTATTTATATTTCTTATTCATTACTTTTTTCTTTTTGCTGCATTCGATATTCAATAAATAAGGGATTATAGTCTAATTACTGACATATCTTAGTTTCAAATAAAAATGTCACAGGAAAAAAACATAGTGAAATGATTAATAATAGAATAGAATGCTATATTATTTTTTGTTTAATTTAAAAAATTCCTTTAAATTTAAATATTTATTAATATTAATAAAAAAAAAAAAAAAGAAAGACAAATATTTAGATGCAACTGTAAGCTAACCAAGGAACACTTTAATTAAGAAATTCCAGTTAATTTTTCAGTAGAAATTTTGTACTTGGAAAAATATAATTAAATTAATTTGTTTTACAAAAATTTAGATCTGATTAAAAAAAAAAATTTTTTAAATAAATATTGCGATTTTTCCACAATTTGTACTTTTAATAAATATTTAAAAGTAATGATTTTAGAAAATTAAATAATTATAATTCATGTTAAACTTATACATTTTTACCTGGGAAGAAACTTATTTTTACTAGTGTATAAATTTAGTCATTTGCTTCATGTAAGTATATTTTATGACTACAGTAACATTGCAAAATGAAAACTTAAAAAGCAGGGTAACACTTTCAAAAATTGATTACTTTAACTATTTCCATGCTTTTGCAATGCATGAATAATGAATACCAATCCCACGTACCGTCTGTTAGTTTAGAAGCTTCACTTTCGATTAAAACTTCTTTGGTGAAATCGCTTATTTTACCCGTTATAGAATTTAATTGATCCCCGAACCAAGACATTATATTAAATTAACTATTGACACATAAATGCATATTTTTACACGTGACCACCCAATAAATACCATAGATAACAACACGAAAACTAAAACAACTCAACTGTTGCCAAATCGAAACTTACTAGCTCAGTACTGTTGCAGACGAATTTTTACATTCAATATATTGTAATTGTTTTTAAACAGAAATCTCATTGGAACAATACAACGCATCACTTATAGCTAAAATTGTCAAAAACGGAAGATTCAAAATGAGTTATTGATAACAGAATTTGAATAAAAATGATATTTCATTTACTAATTATCAATCAGTCAATCACGAAGGCATACCAATGATTCACAGTGAATTAGAATTGAAACATTTCCTGCTCACTTATCGCTTTTCAGATATTTTACTTCAACGCATATTTACTGATCATAAATTTCTTGTTCCGTTTTCATCATCGATGATTTACATTTTTCTTACTTTCTTCTTTTTCTCTCAAATCATACGATTACTATTATCTATTTATCATGACTTTTCCTTCCTACTGCCTTCACACATACCATTGAGTAGATGAACGTTCGCGTTCAGGCACTCGACATCTTTATTCAACAATGATGAGAATTGAAACATTATTTTTAAAGGCGAAATCGAGGGGCCTGAATGGTCGAGTAGCTGGCGCTCTTCGAGTCCCGGCAGTGCCATGGATGTTTGTTGTAGTTCGGAATCCACTTTAAAACCGTAGGTCCCGGTCTAATATAACCGTAGAGCGTTGCGGGGGGCATTGTTACTCCGCGTCCGTAGCTTATCTTCAAGTTACACGCGTCCGCTGGGTAGTGCTAAGTGAGTAACGTCGGTGCAGCGCTTACCTTAAGGTATCAAAGACAAGGTCTAAGTGTTTGCCAGCTGCATTAGAACAAAAAAAACAAAAAACAGAGCAAGAAATCGAAACTCATGTATCATCTTGCAAATCAAAAAAGTGTATCCTGTGCAGAACAATTCTCTCAAGCATAATAATATGCTCGAAAGAATGTTAATCATAGCCCATGTTTAATTATCCTTAACTCACATTTAAAAATATTAAATTTGACACATCACAGTACAAATACAAATTTATGGAATCATGATCATAGAATTCACTTCCTTGTACACAAAGAAACAATGGACACATAAGAGCTTCAAGAATTTTCAATAAACGGTAATGTTTTGGTTTACTTTCGTTTCTGTAATTCATTGGGGATATTCGTTATAAACTTTTAAGCATTGCAAAGTGCTATGTTTTCCCTCTACAAAGGGTCTTTTGACAATAATTTGTGATTGTGGAATTCTGCATTCCATTTTGTTACCTTGAACATACATAATTTCTGCTTGACCAGATTCATCCTTGATGAGTTATAGTAAAAGGATAAATAGAGCCTACAGATTTATATAGTAGTATATATTTAATGGCTGAATGACTAGCGCTCTGGCGCTCGATTCCACAGGTTTCAGGTTTCAGTCCTGCCGGTGCCATGTATATTTGTAGGGTTTGGAATTCACTTTAAGCAGTAGGTCCCGGTCTGGTCCCGGTCCGGCTGTTACGCCATTGATGATGATAATATATTTGTTGATTAATACGCATTACATCGATGGTCTTTCTTAATATGTTGAAAAATTAAAATACTTCATCAATAGTGATATCGCAAAAGGTTTTCAATATCTTTTTTAATGTTTCGAATTTTTCTGTTTTTTCAAATAATCGGAGTTATATTCCGGAATGATTCATTCAAAAGATATTTACAATTTAAAATTACTCATTAAATATTTCATTTCGGCAGTAATGTGCGTTTGAATTTTTATTAAATTAAATTATTCGAATAGAATGCATCGTGTGAATGCAGTTTTTAATGCACCCTCTTGGTGGTGAGATTTGTTTTGGTATAATGGGACAAAGTCTAACACATCAAATTTCTACAGATTCAAGAATTGAAAGAAACTTTCTATTGCCTAAAAGTGCAAAAATTCGGTATTTTTCAAAATCTCGTCAAAAATCTGGATAAATTGCATTTTTAATCAAATATATGGTACTTACGTATTAACGCCACCACAGCAGAAGTTGCGCTAATGCGCCAATAAAGAGCTGCCAATGCGCCAAAATAGAGACTGTTTTGAATCCATGTTAAACTCTATATCCGCCCATTTTCCGCCGAAACTGATTGACTACTTTGTTTTTAAATAAAGTGTTTTAAATTTTGAAAGTGTTTCGATTTTTTAAATAAAATGTTTTATATATTTTATGATTTGTCGCAAAATTTTAGGTGTAGATTGGCGACACTTAAAACCGCCAAATCTGTAGCTGCGGTGGCGTTAATACGTAAGTACCAAATATATTTTAAATTCTCATTTTTTGCGGCATTTCCTCTTTGTGAACTACCATAAATTGAAAACTAATAATAATAAAATCTTCGGCAAAATAGTAGAATAGAGGCTCTGGGACTTGGCGTCAAAAATTCGTTTGTCGAAGTGCGCTAAAAAGAGGGGTACAATTATAAGTGAAGTGAATTACAAATAGTACATAAAATCTGGGCTATTACATTTGGTGACGTATCGCTCAATTGGTGCCACAAAGACGTCGCCAAATCTTAACATCCCCTATTTTGTGATTTGGCCAAATCTTCTCTGAACATGGGGCTCATGTGCCATTTATGCATCCCACAAACAATCCACCGACCGGTAATGAGTGAACGATAGTGCCTTCCGGGAAGACTTTTGGGTAACTGCTCCGCAATTGTGTGTCATACGGAAGAAAATCCTGAAACGTCCACCAGGCAGCCTGACTATCGATGAGAAACGTTTTTGAGAAACGAAAACGAGAAAAGTGACTACAATGATGCCGCCAGCGGATTCGAACTTCGGTTCTCTTATATAAGCTAGCTGTGCCACTAGTTAAACTGGTAATTAAATATAAACAATCACTGCAGGATATTTTTTAAGTTCGTTACAATCATTAATTTCATAGAAGTAATTAAAACTTAATTCTTTTTTGTGTTTCGCAACAAATAATTGAATCAGTTAAATGAAATACTGCGTTATATATAAGTAAGACAAAATATTCATTTAATTCATTTAAAACATTCATGTTAACTTACATATTTTGAAGCAAGCTCATTTTCGTGACTAAATTTGCTGATATTCTTTTAAGATGGTGAACTACTTAAAATATTTTCATTACAGTTTATTGTTTTGAAAAATAATCAACTAAACATTGCCTACTAGCTTCACATAAAATATTAAAAAAATTACTGATCTATTCGTGACATCAATTTAGCTTTTGCCAGACTTGTTTCAAGAATTTCTTAAAACTGGTTTTTAATTTTTTTAAAGTTTCAAATATCACACTTCTACAGATATTTTTTTAAAAAAAATAATTATTAATACAATGAACATTTAGAAAATTATAATTCATAGCTCGAATATATTCATCATAACTAGTGATACTTCTACTTTATCATCAAAAATTAAGAAACGAATAATTTTTTTAGTATGAGTAAGATGGATATTATTTAAAATTTCTCAAAACAATTAAAAACAATTTTTTTTTTTCTTAGACGATTGTAAAATTTTATTTATTAAAAAAATATTTTTAAATAGATTCTTGTTCTACATCTTTTTTTTCATTCTTTTAAATTATTAAATCTAAATTTTTATATTTTTGCTAACATAAAATTTTAGCTTTTTATTTTAATTTTGACATATTATATATTTTTCTTGAGCAAGTAACTCAGATTTAATTATTCATTAAATGTAAATTCCTTTTGGAAATTTTTTTTAATTTTAATATTTTTATTTATGTAACTGGATGTACGAAGATTTTATTCTTCAGACACTCTGCTAAAAACAAAACCTTTACCTTTGTTCTACTTTTTTTTTAAGGATGATTCATATTTTTATCCAAGTTGTACGTAGTGTTCGACTTTTATAGATCTTATGTAATTTTGAGATTAAGAAAGGATTTTTTTTTCAGACTAAGTTTTCAAGATATTTGGCCATTTTTAGAATTTATTTTTCTAATTTTATAAAATTAAAGAAATTAAACTCGTTTGATGTTAATTTTTAGTGAATACATCAATATTTTTACTATTAATATTTTTAACATAAAAACATAAACATACTTTAAGCCTATTTTATTTTATGTATCACATGTATATTTGCACTTTAAAAAATCTCTACTGTCAAAGACAATTATAAAAAAAATCGATTCTTCTGTCTATTTTTAAACATGCTGTAGTATTATTATATTTTTGCCTCGGGTGTATATTTGAGATTAAAAAACAATCTCTAATGTTAAAGACAATTAAAAAAAAAAATCGATTTTCTTCTGTCTATTTTTAAACATGATATTGCATTATTATATTTTTGCATTGGAGGTATATTTGAGATTTAAAAAAATCTCTATTGCCAAAGACAATTATAAAAATCAATTCTTTGGTATATTTTTAAACATGCTATTGTATTATTAAATTTTTGCATCTGATTTATATTTGAGACTTAAAACAAATAATATAAAAACAAAATTTTAATGTTAATTCCTACTTTTTTTCACTCTATTGCAGAAAGTCCTTTATAAATAACTTTCATTCCTTTATTTAAGTTTATCTGGTGCCATCTATTGTTAGATATATGCAACTTAAATCTAAAAAAAAAAAAAAATAATAATAATAATAATAATTAATTAAATTTAATTACTGAATTAATATTTGAATTAATATTTGAAAAAACTGTATTAACATCCAGTGTTATCCACTACAAGTCAAAAAATGTATTTGAACTTGAGTGGACGAATAAAAAGTATTTTATAAGAGATTGAAAATTTGAACAAGATATATTTAGGGAGAGTATGAGCTAATAGAAGGAATTGAAAAACAAAAATCTCTAATGTCAAAGACAACCATAATAAAAACCGATTCTTCTGTCTATTTCTAAACATGCTATTGTATTATTATATTTTTAAACGCAAACAAGGTTTATAGAAGAAAGACGGTTTTAAACAGCGATATCCAACCACGAAGAGATCTTTTCGACGCGCTTCGCAAAGTTTCTATTAAATTACCTTCACTATGCTCATATCAGAGATCCCCTCCTTCTCACCATTTGTCATGTTGCCAAACGAGGTTGAAACATTGACGCAAAAAACCGAATTAGTTCCAGTAACTCGAATTGGAAGACTTTCCCACGGAAATTCTGCTGCATCCCTGGCGAATCGAATGCTTTCGGCACCCCTCGCCGGTTCTCTTTGGTGCCAAGTTTGAAAAATCTTTTGGATGTAGGTGGGGTATTTGAATAGAAATGACAAAGAAATTTGTCACATGTGCTTTGATGAAATTATTGCCCTTCAGAAAAATTCGAAAACCTAATGCTCGTGAATTATCATGTGTTTTTTTTTTTTTTTTTTTTTTTTTTTTTTTTAATTTTTTTTTTTTTTTAACTCAGAAAAAAAAAAAAAAAAAAAAAAAAGTATTAAGATTATAGCAATAACTAGAGCTCAAATTACAAGCAATCTCCCTTTAAAAATTCGTAGTTATAAGAAACAAGAAAAGATAGTAGGGTTAGTTTCAAAAGTTTTAAAAATGAAAATGGAATATATTTCTCGAAAATTAACAGAAACCTTTTTACTTATAATAATAATTAATGAAAATTATTAAATAACATTTTAGCGGCCATCAGGCCAATTGGCTAGTGCTTTGGCCTTTGGTGCTTCAGGTTCGAATCCTGGCGGTGGCATGGATGTTTGTGAGGGGTTCGGAATCCACATTAAACTGTAGGCCCCGATCTGTTAAGCCTGAAATGTGCAAAAAAGACCGTAGAGCGACAAACAAAATAGTATGGGTAAATAACATTTTAGGAATTACCGCTAAATTCCTTAAGACAGGATTTTAATTCCGGTGGAATAACTTTTAACTAGCGGCAATTATTTTTAGGACAACGGATAAATACAAAAAAAAAAAAAAAAAAAAAAAAAAAAAACCCCGGAAATATTTGATATTTAAAAGAAAAAAGATTCAAGAATAATTTTTTTCAAATAATTTTTAGTTGACGTAGTGAAGGAGGAAAAGGGGTAAATTTTTCTAATATATTCAATTTTCATGAAGAATGAGTTTAAATTCCGTTAAAAAAGAATATTAAAACTCCATACGCGTATCATACAAGCCTACTAAAAATATTGGATAAGGCGGCTAATGCTTGTTTTAAAAGCTCTCATCATGTCTTTCGTATAAACAAGACCAGCAATAGATAAAAAAAGATCAAAAGAAAAAAAAACAAAGATTCTCCTAATCATGTCCATTGGAAATTTGGTATGTATAAGGCTTCAGTAAAATATGAATATGGCTTCAGATTGCCTGCAGAAAAAAAGACAGTTATAGTTAGAGTAGAATTGCAATTAGTGAGGTCGTTTGAATTTACGCAGTTAAAAAAAAGACTTTACGATTGGCGTTGAAATCAATTTTCAATAATTGTTACTTTAATTATTTTAATTAATAATTTTTGTTAACCTTAAAATTAAAATTTGTAAATAAAGAATTAGCGTGCATTATAAAAAAAATAAAAAAAACTTTTTGTGAAAACCTAAGTTGATTGCATTATTTATGTTACAAAAATGATGGAAAAAAAAAAGAATTCTGTCGTCAGCTCAGATTTATGGTCTAAAAAAGCGTGTTGAACAGCATCTTAAAAATGATTAATATTATTCAACTATTTATTGTATGTAGAGTTAAATAATTTTCCAGAAATCGTCATATTTTTAAATTTCCTTAAATTTATGTCATAAAGCTGAGAACGAATAGTATGTTGTATGGATATCTTTTAGGTTTAGATAATAACAGTAAATGCTAGATTGGAAAAAAAAAAAAAATTACCACCCTTCCCATTTAACAATAGAGAGTTTTTGCATACCGTATTTTGGACGTCCGTTAGCTTTTCTTTCTAGTGCGCATGCTCTAGGAAATTGCGCATGCGTATCTGTAATAATGTTTCCTATGAGCATGCGCACTAGGGAGAAAAGCTAACGGACGTCCAAAATATGGTATGCAAAAACTCTCTATTATGTCATCAAAGCTGCCCATTTAATATGATTTAAAATAATAGACCTTCTACCCATTTTCATGGTGGAACTGAATCAAAATGCAAATGCTAACGATATATATAAGCTTTCTAAAATGCTCTACCTTTCACTACAGTTGAAATATAATACTAAGAAAGAATATTACGCAACAACGTTTTAAATGCAATATCTTTCATCCCACAATTACCAACTGTCATCGTCTGGCAAGATGAATAAGTTTTGAGGGAACTGCACGACAATACAATGAGGAATCAAGCATAAAATCGATGAATCTATCTCTACAAACAGTATCACCAAAGGACGCATTGCATCATTGCAGGGTTTCGAATATATATTTAATAAATATTCGAAATGAAAATGATAATTACATGAAATATTTTTCGATACGAATACTTTAGGAATTCCCCCTATTTGCGTCATTATTATTGAATATTGAAATAAAAGAATGTATTACTGTAATCGTAGAAGAATGACAAAAATTTCTGCATAACGTTTAAAAATCGTTTGGGCTTTCAATGAAAGTAATCATCTGAAAGTGGGTAAAAAGTCTTGTAATGGATACTGCTTAACATTAATTCGTAAAATACTGAGCACTAAAATTTCTTACCTATAATCCACAGATCACATTACCAAAAAAATTATACATTATACCATAAAAACTTTTAGAATTTCATGGTGGATTATAAGCTACTGCATTACAATACGTGTAAATTTTTTTTTTTTTCAGTATTTTTTTCAAAAATTTATTAAATGAAGGTGTTATGTTTTATGACGAAAAAAATTGACAAAAAAAAAGAAATATAAATAATAATAAAGGAGAAAAACAAATTATTTTCTAAACATAAAAAATTCTAAAACCTCCAATGCACTGGTGATGCTTGATTTGTTTTGTTTTGATTTTGTTTGTCGCTCTACGGTCAATTTTGGTTTTTGTTTCTGCACACTTTAGGCTAAACAGATCGGGACCTACAGTTTAACATGGATTCCGAACCACCAACAAACATCTAGGCCCCCGCCAGGATTCGAACCTAAAGCCTTCCTTAAAAACGGCCAGGTGATGCTTGGGGAGATTCTATTTAGTAGTGTCTTGCCGCCCTATTGTTACACCACTAGAGGAAAGGAAGAGATGAAGTTTCTTTAATAACCATTTTAAGTTCTATTTGTGTGGCAACCATTTAGTCACGAGAAGTAAAATAGATTTTTAGAATCGGAACTATTTAATTAACTAACAAAAATGTGTCCAGTGCGCAGTAGACTTAACATTTGTAAACGACAGAATAATTTTTACAAAAGTAGATAAAATATGACTCGCGCCATACATCTGTGCGTGACTGTAAATGAAAAAAACTTGCAATTAAATTAGAAATAATTAAAAACGCTTTCCAGTTTTCACTGTCTAAAATTTATAACTTGTTTCATATACAGATGCTTATCAAAATAATGGAAACACCTGTGAATAAAAGTGACATTTAAAAATGCGCTTTGTAAGCATTAAAATGTAATCTTAGCTACTATTTTTTTTAATATAGAAAGTATATATCATGGTAATATGAGGTAGCTTTAGTGAAGTCTTTGATTTTTGTCAAAAAGCAGAAAATTTCAGACTTTAAGAGGCCAAATTGCACAAGCCCGTTCTAGCTGAAGCAACTGTGACCGAAACATCCTAGCTCTTAAGCGTTTCTAGAGGTACGGTGTCTAAAGTCATGATAGCGTACACACAGCGTGGCAAAACAAAATACTGAACGAAAGGAGAAGCCGAATGAAAGAGGCCGACAGTTATTGAAGTAAATTGTAATGTCTAAAAAGAAAACGATTGCAACCAAAGTGACCGCAGAGCTCAGTCAGCATCTGGATTCTCCAGTGTCAATAATTACAATTAGGAGGCACCTTCATAAACGGGACATTAACACCAGAGCAGCCATTCCCAAGCCACTTTTCACATCTGTTAATACCGAACGTCTTCTACAGTAGTGTCAAAACCTCAAAACCTGGTCTATTGATAAGTGAAAAACAGTTATAGAATCAGAATAATCATCTTTCACACTTTTCCCCACAACAGGACGGGTGCACGTTTGGAGATGCAAAGAGCCGTGTCTAGTCATGGATGAAGTGATCACAAGGATAAAGGGAAACATCTACCTTGGCCTCGAATCGTTATGGTCTATTTTAGAACGATAAATCCTGAATTGATATCCTCCACCGGCA
Organism: Caerostris extrusa; assembly: GCA_021605095.1. Taxonomy (NCBI): domain Eukaryota; kingdom Metazoa; phylum Arthropoda; class Arachnida; order Araneae; family Araneidae; genus Caerostris; species Caerostris extrusa. The sequence goes on along the minus strand of BPLR01018060.1, from coordinate 11,357 downwards.
TCTCTCCAGGAACTTCCACAATATCTCCGTGAAGAATGGTTCAATATACCTCTAAACAGTATTCAGCGCTTATATAATTCGATTCCCAGGCTAATTGTATTGCATGCTAATCTGTATTGCATGCCAAAGACGGCCCTACGTCATATTAGTAAAAGGATTCCTTATAACTCTAGAGTGTTATCATTATTTTGATGACACCTTTATAATTTTAACATCAAACTGTTTTATAGAATTTTTTTTTAACATTCTGAAAGCTCTCTAAACTGAAAAACGCCTTGTTAATTTTATGACTTGGATATAAAGAAACAATTTGTTTGGAAGATGACATGCTAAAAAAGCAGGCATGAATCACGCAAATAGAATTATACAGGGTTTCTTTTTTTTGGGGAGGGGGCAAAAATTACGGCAATGAGGATTATAGGTACAAAATTATGGCATAAGATTTAGTCAGTGATCGGCCACTTGACATGCATTAGCTAAATTCACTATTTGACGCACAGAAAATGACTTTCCTATTACATTATCTTTTACCTTATCATCATTATTATCGTATGTTTACAAATTTATAAATATATGAATTTTATCATTATCTTTTTCGCCAGTTTACATACCGTTATACGGTAAAAAAATCAGGAAAACGAATAGAACAACTGAAATAAGTAAAGAACAGACAGAGCTGCACAAATATTCGCATGAAACTTCGATTCGATTTCTATTTTAGTAACAAGGGAAATAAGGCATATCAGCTGTGTTTACTGTATAAAGCAGTTACCGAGTAAATAAATGGTGATTCTACCTCAGTTGAAAAATTTAACCTCATTTTTTTCGTTTACGTCAGAATAATAAACCAGAAAGCTAAATTTATTTGTCATGAGTTAAACAATAAACATAAATAATATATTAAATAAATAATTCAATGATATTCACTTTACTTATTTGGTATCAAATCTACAAGGAACAAAATGAAAAATTTAATGTTTATTTATTTTTAACAGATATGACGTGTTCTCTGTGTTCAGTAAATTTTTGTAATATTTTTATTTCGGTATATGTTTTTGGGGGAAAAAATGTCAATGAATAAATAGAAAAAGAGATTTAAATTAACTATAAGGCCCTGTAAAAAATATGCAAAAGTAATTTTATAACTAATAAATTATTTCGTAATTTAATTATTTAATGCCTTAAAATAAACGTGGTATTTTTACATATCTCAACTTGATATTTTTTTCTAAATTTTTCCTTCAACCTTTTTTAAGAAAAAAAATATTTTAAAATTTTAACGTACTATTTTATTGTTAATTTAGTAACTAAACTATTTTTTCCCTTCTAATGCAGCTAGCAAACACTTAGTCTTGGATGCCTTAAAGGTAAACGCCGCACAGACGTTACTCACTTTACCCACTACCCAGAAGGCGTGTGTAACTTGAAGATAAACCCCGGACGCGGAGTAGCAATGCCCCCGCAACGCTCATATTATACCGGGACCTACGATTTAAAGTGGAATTCGAACCACTACAAACATCCATGTCACCACCGGGAATCGAACCTGAAATCTGTGGTGCCGAGCGCCAGAGCGCTAGCCACTCGGTCAGTCAGGTCAGTAGCTAACTCATTTCCGTAAATAATTTATAGTGTTGCTTAAAATAAATGAATAATAAATTTTTTTCTATGTAGCAAAAAAAAAAAAAAAAAAATACTACAAACATGAAACAAGAAATTCGACAGAATTAATTATATCGTCATATTACACTCAATCAATTTCCCATAAACAAGCTATTTTATCGACAACACTACCAATGATTTGAAAAGGACGATATCGGCTTTTCCTAATCGTTTCCGATCTCATCGACCACAGCTTCCGATACAAGAGTAAAGATTGCGAAATTGCGCATGTTCAGGAACAACCAATGGAAATGCGATTTCCTGTGCGTGCGTTTTATTTCTTTGAATAAGATGAATCACTAATCCACGTACGTCACAATGCTTTCACTGTTTTTTTTTATATGACGTATATTTGACGGCATTAAAATTTTGTATCCTGTTTCTCTTGAAAAATACCACCGAAATGGCAATTACAAACAAAATCGTCTTAAATTATGCCGTTAAGAAAATATGAAACAATAAAATTTTTAGTTTTACAATCCTTTGATATAAGTAATTTAAGTAATATTTAAGTAGTAATTTAAATAATATTAAGTTTGCCTTTGAAGAAAGTTTGTTTAAACATTATGTTTTGCTAGCTGATGCGCATCTATTTCAAGCAAGCCGTTCTTTTACGATACAGCAACGATAGGCAATTGCTGCTCTTCTTTGAGTAAAGAACCATTGCTACAATTGAAAATTGAAATCTGTGATTTTTATCATTTCAAAAAAAAAAAAAAAAAAAAAAAAAAAAAAAAAATGCTTATTTTTTAAAATTAATTTAATAAATAATATTAAGCCGACTCGAGGCTCAGTAGCAACGTGTGTGCCGCTGAGTATTAGGTGGAGATTCATCCGCTGACAGCTTTTGTTGCAGATACTGTTTCAAAAACGAGGAGACTCAATGGGTTGTCATGCTTAGCGTCTTGTCTCGTTAGTCGGACTACTTGGTGGGAGTTTTCCGGGTTTCCTCCAGTACGAAAATAAATGTGGGGTAGTTACCCCCTCAAGTCCTCCCGGAAGGCACTACCCTCCTTTTTTTCAGCGACACGGAGCCAAGTTTCAAAATACGAGCAGACTGGAGGGCGTTCGTGATGTTCAGCATCTTTGCCTCGTGAGTCGGACTACCTGATGGGGGTTTACGGGTTTTCTTCCGTAAGATAAGCAAATGCGTAATTTTATGCGTAATGCTCACCCCTCCCCGAAGGCACTGCCGTCCTTATTCAGCGTCACGGAACCAATTCAGACTTCTACCTACGGCTGCTCCATCACAAATAGAAGCTGCCGCTCCCTTCCTTTCCCTCCTTTCATGAGAGCACACGGGTTCTTGTACTTGCTCTAGATTTTGTTGTCAACCAAGTGGGATAAGAAACAACAACATATAATATTTTGTTACATGGATTTTATATTATTTATATTTAGATATTTTACTATTTCCTGCTTTAATAATGTTCATATGAGTAGCGAATTTGAAAAAATAAATAATAAATAAATAAAAGTGTTTATGTAGCGGAGAATCGGTTTATACCATACTGAAACGAATTGGTTGTGAGAGGTTTCGGGAACGACACTTACCGCCGCGGGATTAAGTAGTTCACACTGATCCCTCCCCTTGCTCTTAAACTCTTTCTTCCAGTCTTTTATAATCGTCATAGAAATCAATAAGCTATCAGTATTTGTTTTCTTAATTTCCCTATTTAATAACTCTATTTTTATCATTATTTTTTAATATGAAAATTCTGTCCCCGTCGATATTTTTTTCTACAAACAAGTAAAAATACTCGCTTCTTTTCTTTATAATAAAAAGTTTTTCTTTTGTAAACAAACTTCTTAATCAGTTGAATTTAAATTTTAGAGATCTTGGATTGGATTTTCTCAGCGTACTTTCAATAACTCGACACGGCATGCTGATCAATCTGGCCTTTGACACCCCAAGCTTCAGGTTCGAATCCTAGCAGTGGCAAGAATGTTTGTTGGTGGTTCGGAAACTCACTTTAAACTGTGGGTCCAGGTCTAATTTGCTCAAAGTGTGCACAAAATGACCGTAGACTGACAAACCAAATCAAGTGTCTTTCACAGTAATTTAAACACTGTAATGGTTTTGGCTTTTATGCATTGCAATAATGCCAATGGTGTCAAAAATTCAAAAACAAGCGCTAAAGAGCATCTTAAAAATATGTTAAATAACCACATTTTTATTAATTAAGCTATTTTTATTATTAAGCTATTAAATTTTATTAATAACCATTTTCTTTGACTTTCATCAATAATATTTAAATCTACATCTGTATGTTTAGTAAACCCATTTATTTGGGATATTACAGCGATGCATATTTCCAATTTCTTGAATAATACGCTGAAAAACAGGTTGGAAAATTGGTGTTATTAAAGACGAAATAAATTCAGTCATTGAAGATGGAATACAAATCTACTTCTGTAACTGAACTGGGAAACTCGTACCAGAATCAATATATTCCCATTAAAAAAAAAAAAAGTTGCTTTTTATCTAATTTTATCATTTTTTTTTCTTCTTCCTTGGTGTGCGACCTGACGGTCAAAAACATTAAAATATTTAAACAAAATTTGCTCAGTGAAAAAGTTTGTTGATAAAGTGATAAATGTTGGTGCAAAAGCATTTCAAGGATTACAATTTTGACAGGATAATGATAACATTTGGCATTCAAATGACAAACTTTGGCTTAAAAGCACTTTCTGGAATAAACTTTGATGTAATAGCTGTTTGGCTACATGATAGCGATGAATTTTAGAAAAATTGCGTTTTTACAATGATGCTGAACTTCGGCAGCCATTTGTTTTTTTACTTTACTGGTGATTTTGCATCCTAGTGAAGGCATAGTATCATTTTGCCACAAAAAACTACCCAGTGCATTTATTATTATGCTGACTTGGCATCCTCGCAACATTTGGCACAAAGGGTACAGGATTCTAGATTTTTACCCTAACTTGCTCAGTTTGAAACCCAACTAATTAATTTTGAAACTCAACTGATTCGTTCGGTTTAAACTTCTCTAAACTGCAAAATGGCCTGATGACCAATTGGCTGGCTCTCTGGCCTTTTGGTACCACAGGGGTTTCAGGTTAGAATCCTGGCGATGGCATGGATGCTTGTGAGTGGTTCGGGATCCACCTTAAACTGTAGGTCCCGGTCTAATTAGCCTAAAATGTACACAAAATGACCGTAGAGTGACAAAACCAAACCAGTCTCCATTGATGCAACATCCTCATAGTGGGCCAAGGCCTTCTGCCTACTGGAAGTTTCTGAGACAAGGGATGCTTTCTTTACGGGTACAGTCGTTGTACTTGCCCAACAATCATATTATACCGGAGACCTACTGTTTAAAGTGGATTCCGAACCATTGCAAACATTCACGGCACCGCTGGGACTCGAACCGAAACCTGTGCACCGAGCGCCGATCACGGCCATCAGGCCCTAATTTATCGTTTGAAACAATATATTACAGAAAATCTATGCTTTCCAAAAGGAAGTTTGTGATAATCAGCATCTCTCATAATTGTTGTGAACAGGTTTAACAAATAATACGCAAAATTTCAAAGCAGGCTACATGCGCAAAATTGTAATACTATATGCGCAATTTTCATCATTTTTCTAGACGCAAAATTCACCAAAATATTTACAAATTTTTTTCTATGTTAATTTTTTTCATGCTCCAGAGATGGGTAAAATTTAATTAACTTTCAAATATATATATATATATTTCTTCTTTCTAATGCAGCCGGCAAACACTTAGACAGCTTGGCAGGCAGACGTACTCACTTTGCATTACCCAGGGGGCGCGTGTAACTTGATGATAAGCCACGGACGCGGAGTAACAATGCCCCCGCAATGCTCTACGATTCTATTAGACCGGAACCTACTTTTTAAAGTGGATTCCGAACCTCTATAAACAACCATGGCACCGCCGGAAGTCGAACCCGAAACCTGTGGTACCGAGCGCCAGAACGCTAGCCACTCGGCCATTCAGGCCCTAACTTCAAATATATACGATATTATATTCTATATCAGTAAATAAATATTTGGTCCTGATGACCAAGTGAGAGGCGCTTGATGCCACAGGTTTCGGGTTCGTTCTAGCGCATGTCTCGAAATTTACCACTAAGCAGACGGTCTTGGTCCACCATGGCACTGTTGCGCCAATGATGATAAAGAAATAAATATTTGGGGCCTGATGGCTGAATGATAGCGCTCTGGCGCTCGGTGCCACCAGTTTGTCATGGATCTTTGCCATGGCGCCACAGGTTTGCCACAGTTTATGCCATGGATATTTGTAGTGGTTCTGAATCCACTTTTTAAACAGTAGGTCCCCTGTCTAATATGACTGTAGGATGTAGGGTTGACAACCCTACCCTTTAGAAAGAAAACATCTCCTGTCTCGAAATCTTGCCAGTAGGCAGACGGCATTGACCCACCATGGGGCTGTTGCGCCTATAAAGAAGAAGAAGAAAAAAAATAAATATTTATTATGCTAAAATATAATATAATATTGTGTATATATAGTATTCTACACATATGTACATGGCATATAATATTATATTATATATCAGTAAATATACTATATCCGTATATCAAATCGAATTATTAGAATTGGAAAAATTGTAATTACAAATGTATGGTTGAATCAATAAATGCAAGTTAATAATGCCTATTTTAATAAATTGTTTACCTTTAGATATTGTAAGTTCAAATTATATCCGAAATGGTGAACTGGTATGGTGACTTTTTGAATTATGATGTTTTGAGAAAAAAATTCATATAAAAATCTTTTAAAGGATAAAACCCCTTGTCCTATACTTCCTTACAATGCGTAAAAATTTCAGAAATCCTCTATCTTAAATCGAGTGCGGCTTCGTAGAATTATTACAGTTCGCTCCGCACACATGCGCAGTGCCCCAGCTTTTACTTCTCCGATTGTCTTTTTCTCTTCTAGAGCAAAATCTACTTCACGGATGATGGAGATGGAAGGGAAGGAATTCCTCCTTCATCCATATTTAGTATCTGCTTTTCTTGGTATCTCGAAGTTATGAGGGGGTGGGGTGGGGCGGATAGGGGTCACTTCCGATATATTTATGTATCTCGAAGTGAAGAGCCGTTAGAAATATGATGTATTTGTCAGCCAATCCCCATTTATCTCCTCCCCCACATGAATATATACATTTGTGAATCACTGTAATTTGTCGCAGACGATACTTTATCAAGCGGGAAGGATGGATGTTCGTTCCTAAAGAATGTTTAAAACCCGAATAAAATCTTGGATGAGTAAATCAGATTAGATGTTTTTTGCTGTATTATAAAATTCATGTACTTATAGATTTAATCATGAAAGTTTCTTATTTTTTTCTGCATGTGAGATTTGTAAAAAAATTGTAATATTGATAAATTTCAAACAAAATAAAATAAAATGAATTTAAAATTAAATGGTTGCAGGATCTTGATGACATTTATAATCAGATCATATTCGAAATAATTTTTTTTTTGAAATCGTGTAAAAACTCGAACTAAATTTTAAGATTTTATAAATTCTCCGCGTTAGAAGATTATCTTCAAGATACACGCACCTCCCGGTTGTGCTAAGTGAGTAAGTCGGTGCAGCGCTTGCCTTAAGGCATCAAATACAATTGTCTAAGTGTTTGCCAACTGCATAAAAATAAAAATAAAAAATTAAAAATTTAAAAAAATAAAATTAATAAAATTAAAAAAAAAAGGGGATCTGAATGGCCGAGTGTCTAGCCGCTCTGGCGCTCGGTACCACAGGTTTCGGGTTCGAGTCCCGGCGGTACCATGGATGTTTTTAGTGGTTCGGAATCCACTTTAAACCGTAGGTCCCAGTCTAACATGAGCGTTGCGGGGGTATTGCTACTCAGCGTCCGTAGCTTATCTTCAAGCTACACGCACCTCTTGGGAAGTGCTAAGTGAGTAACATTACTGCGGTGCTTACCTTAAGGCATCTAAGTGTTTGAAAGCTGCATTAGAACAAAAAAAAAAAAAAATATTTTATAAGAGGCCTAATTGGGAAATAAAACAAAATTACAGCTAAAAATAATTTTTAGACATTGAATTTTAAAGTTTAAACTACTTAGGTTAACTGTTAGGCATATTTTTATAATATTTATAAAAATGTACTTTAATTTTACTTAATATGGATTTTATATATTGTTTAAAAAATTCTTTTTGTATTATTATAAAACAGTTCTCTATGACTCTCTTTTTTAACTTCCAGTTTGGTTTGGTTTGTCGCTCTACGGTCATTTTTTGCACACTTTAGGATAATTAGACAGGGACATACAATTTAATGTTAATTCCGAACCACACACAAACATCTATGCCACAGCCAGGATTTGAACCTGAAGCCCCTGGTACCAATGGCGAGAGCGAGAGCCAATTGGCCATCAGGCCACTTAACCTCCACTAGAACACATGTAGAGGAAAGGATATAAAAGGACAATACAAGTAAAGAAGACATATGTAGACGGCCGTTTGGCAAAAGGGTTGAACGTCGAATATGCAATGAAATATGAAATATGTGATGAAATAGACTAATATGTGATGAAATAGAATTTACGAAACTCTGCGCTATCCGACATTTCCTGAGTTCTGATGGACTTCTGGGGAATTAAGAGAAACGTGTGTCATCGGACATCTGTTGTCTGGAGAGAAGAAGGGATATAAAAGGACGATAAATGTGAAGGGGGAGTATGTAGACGGCCGTTGGACAAAAGGGTTGAAAACCTGAACTCGTGCTAACTTACAACTATATAATTGTAACCGTCTAAATATATTGATATGCATACGTAGCTATTTGATAGTAAAAAATAAACCTTTGTTATAAGAAGGAAGAAGTAAATTTCTTCCAATTTATGTAGCAAGAAATCACTAAAGCCAGGCAAGAACGAATCACTTCCATTGAGACTTTCATATACATGAGCATAATACAGAGTTTTATCATCTGTGATATAAATCACAGGAATAATTCAGTGGCTAACATCCTTTTTAACAACTGCATACACATCCGTCAACTTTACACCAAGTGCGTGTAAAAGCTATACTTGTGGAGCAACAAAAGAAACATAATATGACAAACATATAACTTTAGAATTTTTAATCTTTTAAGTATAAAATAATAAAGATTTTAACACCACTTTTCAATCTTTCTAGCAGTTATACATTTATTTTTGGTAATCTAGATTTTTCAAGATGCCCGACTTGTGGCTCAGTGGCAAGGCGCGCAGCTGGTAAGCATTAGGGCTGAGGTTCCATCCGCTGGTGGCTTTGTTGTAAACACTGTTTCCAAAATGGAAGAGACTCGATAACATTTGTGATGTTCCGTATTTTTGCCTCGTGAGTCTGACTACCTGATGTGAGTTTTCTGTGTTTTCTCCCATACGATACGCAAATGCGTGGTGTTCCCTCTAAAAGCCACTCGAAAGTATTACTCTCCTTCTTGTCCTCCAAGCCAAGTCAGGCTAGGGTGCTCCATCACAACAGAAGCAAGCTGCCCCCACCCTTTCCCTCCTTCCATGAGAGCCCATGGGTTCTTGACTTGGTCTAGATGTTGCTGTCTACCAAGTAGGATAAGAAACAAACAAAATATTTTGCTAGATCCATTTAAACTGAGATAGATCTTTTTTAATCAGTAAATTTTTCAGTTTATGTCTCAAAAAATTAAGATACATAAAAATGATATTTCACCTTCATTTTTTTAGGTTATGTATATTCATATCTAATAAATAGAATTTTTTCAATCTTCTTCGATGAGCTTAAAAGTGAAACGAAGCCTTTCCTAAACATGTTTTTCAAAATTGTTTATGACTCTCGTCTCCAAGCTTTTAATTCAAGATGTTGATAGATTCAGCGCTTTCTTTCGTCATTTCATGATATTCACGTCATCATTCCATAAAATTTTTAAAATACTATACCTATCCAAATCTCTCTGATCCTCAACTTGTTCAAAAGTAATTCCTTTTATTATAGACAACAAAAGAAAATATATAAAGCCTTTTCTTATGTGATTAGACATAAGTGAGTTAAAACCATTTATACTAAGAAGAATAATTCTTTGAAATATAGCTATTTAGAAGATGAAAGGGAATACAAAATAAATTCAAAATAAATCTTTCCCTTTTTTTTCTTTTCCTTTCATGTTTTTCCGGAGGCTGAGTGAAAAGTCGATTATCCGCAACCGCCGTTAATGATTTAACCCTCTACCACACAGGCGGGGCAGGGTCCGATAGGGAAGAAGAATAAAATCCCCGGAGAAGTAATCCGATTTCATTGATTAAGGCCCATCATTCGTAAAACCGCACTCCATAATCACCACTGCGCGGAAGATGATGGGGCAAGGTCAAAGCAACCGCGGAAGAAAAAGAAAGTCCTTCAGGAGCAATTGTGCAAGGGCGCTTCACTCATTCAGAATATTTTTTTTATTAGCGTCTCCCTTTCCTTTGAGGGTGATCGGATAGTAAGAGCTGACCATCTGCTGGTGTTTCTATCTTGTAATTTACCAGAACACACAAAGCCAATTTTACTAATTTTGACTTTCATGCATTATCTTTGTTTCAAACCACTTAAAAAACAAAAACAGTTTTTTTTTTTTTTTTTATTAAACCCAATTTTTTTATTTGAGAACGATTTTTTATTTATTAAAAATCAGAAAATAACCATTTGTGATATGATCAATAAGTTTTATCCTAGCTTATTTGCTTTTATAGAAATTCAAATATAAATTTAGCCATTCAGATTGTCCATTAGGTTTGAGCTGTATCCCCCAGATTCATTGCCAGGCTTTCGACATTATCTGGATACAACTCGAAAATTCGTTTCATCGTTTCATTGAGATATCCTACGATACATCTCAAAAGTTCGTTTTCATCGTTTCATCGAGATTACCTACAAAACATCTCTAAAGTTCATTTTCTTCGAGAGATTATACCACATCTCCGGTGGCCTGATAGCCAATTGGCTAGCGCTCTGTCGTTGGTATCTGAGCTTCAGAATTGTGGTGGCATAGGGTTTGAAGTGGTTAGAGTCCCATGTTAAGCTGCAGCTCCAATCTAATTAGCCTAAAGTGTGTGCAAAAAATGACCGTAGAACGGCAACCAAACTAAACTATGATACATCTCGAAAATTCGTTTTCATCGTTTCATTGAGATTATCTACGATGCATGTTGAAGAGTTCGTTTTCATCGTTTCTGCATCCGAGATTATCCTACAATACATTTCGAAAATTTGTTTCATCTTTTTCATCGAAATCATCTTTTTTTATTAAATATATTAATGTTTGCATAAATGTTAGCAATTTTATCTACTGTTATCTTCGACATCTCTGTGTACGACATGCGACGTCTGTCACCCACAGTGAAAAAAAAATCATACAGTAGAACAACATTTTTCATAAAATCAGATTTTCAAATATTTCTATCTGCCTGCATATTGAAAATTTCTAAACTGTCGTTATCAAAGAATTGTTTGTTAAACCACATGAAACCTCGATAGAATGATTTGTTGCCAAGATGATTATTATATCTCAAGTAAACTAGTGTGCCTTACAAGGTAGCTCAAACATTCGTACTTTTAATCCAAAATTAAAAATTAATTTTTCCACAGTTAAGTGAGTGGTGTTCAAGAAAGATTTTAATAGGAATTACATGTATACTCGGAATATTTCACAGCAATACGTAAC